>JANAVB010017825.1:5000-128107 GCA_029216955.1 Iris pallida
CCCCAGCATTCAACACCAAAGAAGACTCAGCCACGGTCGCTGCTTGGGTCACCCTGCCCAACCTTCCTCTCATATTCTTCCTCCCAACGGCACTAAGGTGTATTGCCAACTCATTCGGGACGTATGTGGCTACGGCGCCCGAAACCAGTAACCTCACCAAGGATCACTATGCCAAAATCTGTGTGGAACTCGATCTCTCCTCCGACCTACCCAACTTCATCACCATTGAGCTGGGCAACCAAACCCATAACCAACAAATCCTATACGACAATAACGTATTGTTCTGCAACCACTGCCAGTTAAGAGGCCACCAACCTAAGCATTATCACCGCCTCCACACAGAGCTCAAGAAAAAAACAGCCCGGAAAGACCATGATCTCACAGAGGAGAGGTTTCCCTCGACACCACTCCTACCTCTTCCGAACTCGCACACTAGATTCGGACCCAGTGACAGAAAGAAAGACTCTAGCAAAGTCCATAGCAACGTACTGATCCCCTTCATCTCACAACCCCTCGTCCTCGCCAACCAATTCGAAAGTCTAGTCTCGGAGGACCCGACAGTACCAACGGAATCATGCATCCCCCTTGAAGCCCCAATTCCCCTCGAGATAGCTACCAATTCCCCCAAGACGAAGCAGACAGAGGCACCCATAGAATCCAGCAATACAGAACAACCACACTCCAATACAGACCAGGGGGATGATATCCTGGCAATCCTTCCCAGCGAAGCCGACCAACTCCCCCTTAGCGACGACACAGTTGTTGAAGCCCTTGCTATTATCGGGCCCGACCAAGTCATGAGAGGAAACCAGGTACAAGCTGCCGGATTCTCTCTCCAGTAGGCCATCATGCAGATTGAGAGTGCGATCGATTCCCTGGCCATTCCCATGGAGGCCCCCACCGTGGACTCTGTAGGAGATCAGTTACACCATCCCGTGGCTCAGTTCGAGCAAACAACTCGAGACCTCCCACCACAACGAACTCGGAAGCGTCCACCTCCTATCGAATCTCGACAAGTAAAGACGAAATAGCTACAATTTAAACCAGATCCGCTGCCAGGCGAAACAAAAAATACCCAAATCATGATTAATGATTAATATCCTTTCTTGGAACGTCCGTGGCCTGGCTAACAAACCTACTTTAAGGAGAATTACCAGCCTTCGAAAAATCTACAAGATTGATATTCTCATTATTATCGAACCCAAAATCCTTCCTAAAAGATTAAATTCTATCCAGCTGGCTCTGGGCCTCCCCACGGCTATCACCGGCAGGTATGACATTTGGATCCTCGGCTCGAAGGACGTCAAACTCGGAGCCATCCAGGACTCCAGGCAAGCTCTCTTATGCTGGGTGACTCACCCCATGCTTCCTGAAAGAGCCATCATCTCAGCGGTCCACGGCAGCTGCGACATCACTGAGCGGAAACAACTCTGGTATGATCTTCAGGACACCCATCTCCACAACACCAATTCCCTTGGCTTTGTATAGGGGACTTCAATGCGATCACTTGCAGAAAAGAGAAGATTGAAAGCCGGCCCCCACCCATGTCAGCCATACATGACTTCAACAACTTTATCTTCAATGCTCACCTCTCCTCTCTCCAATTTAATGGCAACGAATTCATCTGGTGCAATATGCAGGAAGGTGATCGCCGACAATACTCTCGTCTGGATAGAGCCCTCACGAATGTGCATTGGCACAAAATGGAGATCACCACTACCCTATCCCACCTCAACTCCACCGAATTCGATCATGTCCCTCTCATGATAGAAATTAAAAACAATACCAATCCAGCAAAAAAGAATTTCCAATTCCTCGACTTCTGGACTGATCACCCATAATTCTTGGGTATCGTGGCGGAAGCATGGAATCGCCAGGACTCCCCCAACCCCCTAATTAGGGTCAGCAACAAGCTCAAAGCCACGAGGAAGGCTCTTTCTAACTGGAGTAAACTCGCCTTCGGTGATATTTTTCAAGCAGTTCGGGTCGCAGAGGACGACGTCACCCGTGCCGAAACCATATTCTCGGTGGACCGATCCTCCACGGCGAGGCGCGCTCTGAACCTCACCAAGGCTATGCTCAAATTTAGGCTCAAAGTTGAGACCGACTTCTGGAAACAGAAAGCGAGGCTGAAATGGGACAGTAAGGGGGACAAAAACTCGAAATACTTCCATGCCTGTGTTAACAGCCGTAAACACAAACTGTCTATCCACCACACCATAGACAAAAATGGGATAATTATTACAGACTACAAAGGTATCCAAGGGGCGGCGGCAGAATTCTTCTCTAAATTTTTCACCAAAGAGACGGTCCATAAAGACACTTCCTTCTTGGACCAAATTCCCAACCTCATCAACGACCACGATAATGCCCAGATGGAGCGCCCCCTTTCCGAACAGAAAGTGAAAGAGGCGGTGTGGGCTCTGAACGAGCATCGCGCCCCAGGCCCGGACGGTTTCTCAGGCGTCTTCTTTCGCACCTGCTGGGATATCATTAAGCAGGACATCACCAAAGCGGCCACGGCTTTCCTCGAAGGAGCCACCTACCCCAAAGCCATCTCCAGCGCCAAGCTCATCCTTATCCCGAAAAAGGATAACCCAGCCTCCTTCCGCAACTTTCGGCCCATCAGTCTGTGCACTTTCACCAACAAAATTATTTCTAAGATCATCGCCACCAGAATGGCTGATACACTTCCCAAAATTATCTCCGAGGAGCAAAGCGGGTTCGTACGCGGGAGGAACATCCAGGACAACATCATGCTGGCCCAAGAGCTTATCACCTGCATGAAATTTCCTACTAGAGGGGGCAACATTACCATCAAAATAGACATAGAGAAATCATATGACAGACTGGACTGGCAATTCATGATATAGGTCTTCAGGGCATTCAGATTCTCGGAGAATTGGACCAACATTGTGTGGAGATCCGTCAGCAACTCATGGTTCTCCACAGTAATCAACGGCCAATCCGAAGGGTTCTTCAAATCAAGCCACGGTGTGAGACAGGGCGACCCTCTATCTTCGACTATTTTCATTATAGCAGCCGATGCCCTCAGCAGAAACCTTAACAACATGGTCAGCATTCCCAACTTCCAGCACTATCACACATCAGTGGATGCCCTATCATCACCCACCTAGCCTTTGCAGACGATTTACTTATATTCTCATTCGGGGACGTCGCTACGATGGAGGTAGTCAACAACATCTTGCAGAGGTACTCTAGTTGCTCAGGGCAGAAAATCAATTATTCCAAGAGCGTTATCTACGCTCACCACAATATCAAAAGAGAAAACGTAGACAGACTCTCCAACACAACTTCCTTTTCAGTGGCGCACCCCCCTTTCAACTATCTAGGGTGCCCCCTCGTATATGGAAAATCTAACGCTAGCATCTTCGAGAACTTGATCACTAGAATAAGAAACAAAATCGAAGGTTGGCATAACGCCACTTTATCGTCATGCGGCAAGATGATCCTCATCAAACATGTGCTTAATTCTATACCCATCCACACCCTGGCAGTATGCTCCCCGACTAAGAAGGTCATCGCGTCCATCGAGCAGATCTTGTGCGACTTTTTTTGGCGGCACAACAAAGGGCAAGACAAACACCACTGGGCTAGCTGGGACACCATGGCCCAACCAACTGAGAATGGGGGCTAGGTTTCACCAGGCTCAATCACATCGTCAAAGCTTTCTCGATGAAATTGTGGTGGAAACTTCGCACGAGCAATAACCTTTGGACCAATTTCATGAAGGCCAGGTATTTTAAACACATCTACCCTGCGATAGGCATTTCCAACAGCAGATCGTCTGTGGCGTGGCGTCGGGGAGTCACACACATTCATGGAGAGATGGGTTAGAGACAGCTACATCCCCAATATTATGGTGATCCCCAGTAACAGTAGGATCAGAGATCTGTAGAACACCACCACCAACGACTGGAACTGGATCAAAATCTACGACTGGTCCGAAAATGAAACGATTGACAGCATCCATATCCACGGTCTTAGCCTTCGGAGCGATGTCGATGTGCTCATTTGGCCGTTGGAGGCCTCCGGCGCATTCTCTTTGAGGTCGGCGAGACTCGCAATTCAAGGGCCCGGAAGGCCGCATCTTCCCATTGCTCATTTTTGGCACTCCTACATCCCTTAGAAGTGGTCATTCCATATGTGGAGAGTCATCAGGAAGAAACTCGCAACAGACGAGATCCTCAACTCTATCGGTATCAGTTTAGCGTCAGCTTGCCATTACTGTCCCGACCATCAGATGGAGACTATAGACCATATCTTTTGGGAGGGGAGCCTTCCAGGCAAGATTTGGAGGACCCTTAACCTACTTTACAACATATCACGAGGTGGCGGTCGCTTCCACGATCTGCTGGCCAACTGGCGATATGCCTTCCACGGCCACCAGATCGTCACAGCGGCCACCATGTGGGTGATATGGAAGAATCACAACAAGGCGAGATACGAGGATCACCAATACTCAGTAACCCAGCTCCTTAAGGAAATCCATCGACAATGTCGCAAACGGAGCACACTATTAATAAGATAATTAATTAATTAAATAATCTTAAAACTACATGAATCAAATCCTAGAAATCTCGATATATAAAGCTTACCATAAATCTATGTAAAACAAATTACAGAAACTAAATCATTCTAATCTTAATTAATATTGATTACAATCATAACATTAAATTAATATCTAATATTATCAAAATTATTTAAATTATCTTTATACTAATATATTTACATAAATCTAATCTTTATTTAAAATAATTTACTAATTATTAAGATAATATATGTGAATCTTTGAAACTTACTAACAATAACTTTTCCCAAAAATATATTCAATAATTTAAATTCTATAAAAAATGTTAATTAGGGAAATATTTATTTTTCATATAAACAAAAAAGTTAACAATAAAATTCTGCTAACATATATTTTTTTATAAATTTTCATATATTCTATTAACAAATATTTAGCATATATATTTTTTGATATTATAGAAATAATTTTTTTTTCTAATAAAACTCATAAATATATTTAAGTCTGTCTATATTACCATAATCAATCTAATAATAATAAAATATTTAGAAATTTTTTAGGGTGTTTACATTGTACCAAACTTACAAAAATTTGGTACTCGAAATTAAAAAATGACTATAGTTGGTTTACTTGGTTAGTCAGGTTGAAAAGTTAGCAACATTTCATAATAAGAAAACTTGATTGCAGCGTTGATGAAAGAGATGAAAACAAAATTTTAGCGGAGACATGTAAATTTAGATAATAATAAAAATACGATCAACGTATATAGTTTAGAAGATGATCACATACAAGACATCCCATCAATAGCTTTTATTTCCTTTATTATCATTATCATCAATCTTATAATTGTGTAACCTCAAGAATAAATAATGTTTTTAATTTTAAAAATTTAAATCAATAACTCAATATTCGAATTTTTAAACTCATGTACAATCCCATAATAATTTTTGAAATTTTTGATTTAACAAATCATCAATATTGTCTTATCAGTACTCAACTCATCATCTAATTTATTGTTTTTCCTCAAAATTTATATTCCTACAAAATTTAGATTCCTTGAAACACATTTTTTTATTTAAATAGATATTCATCCTCAAGAATTTAACTCCACAAAATTTTTTTAACTCCTTGAATATATATATTTTAAATTCGCTTTCTCATAATTTCTCAAAAATTGAAACTGAATAAATCTTCAATCTCTTATTTTAAATTTTTATTGTCATCAATTTAGTCAAATGCAAAGAATCAACCTCATCTTAACAGGAAATTCATATCAATCAATCAACATAGAAATGAAATCCTTAAAGCACCCAATATTTAAATATTTTCATCTTCAACATTTGATTAACCTCGAAACTAATTTGTCAGTCAAGAATCTACCCACCTTAGATCATATCATCAAAACACAATATTATATCATGAAATAAATTTTTCTCAAATTCATTTGTTAGTGTTTACCCCAAATTCATCAACCAAATCTTATATATGCTTTATAATCGCATAATCGTCTATTGAACTATACCATCAATATCCTCTATGGGTTGTTCTAATCCAATCCTGTGAGCCCTCTGAATTTTAGGGTTTATTTTAAATTTTTTGAATGAATTATTTTTAATAAATATTTTATTACAATCATTTTTTTATCATTAAATGCCCTTTTTCGTGACTTTGATTTTTGGAGCACCAGGGATTGCAATCTCTCGAAACTTCCTTTACGAGTTTTGTAGTAGACAAGATTACTTTATTTTGGTATATGATGTCCCACTAAAACTTGTTTCCTTGTATCATTTTTGGTTCATGCAACTTTCTGGTCAATTTAGGCCATTTGACCATCTACCATAAAATTTGACCAGATTTTTAATTTAATTTCGGGACTCGACATCGATCCAACGTGTCACCACCACTTCTCTGGAATAGGGGTATTTTGACTTTTTCCAAGTTACTGTTATTAGTGTGGTTTTATATTAATTATTTTTGAAAACTAAACTTTATATTTTGGTTAATTATTTAAATAGTTAACATGGTGCATGTGTTATATTTTGAATATGACTAATGGTTAGCCTTTTACTAGAATAGTGGTTAGTGATCCTAGAAGACCCAAAGACACTTGTCATGACCACCCAAAAGATGATTAGGACTAGTCTAAATGAACTTTAGTTAGTCTCTAACTAGATTAAATGATCTAGTTAGAAAACTTGACTAAACACCTAATTATGAAGTGAGGTTTAATCCCTAACTTGTCATTACTAAAGAGAGGGGTGTAGTGGACCTTTTTTCTTGACCAAACCCTAATCGTAACATCATATGGCAGCCCATATTTTTATAAAATCCCACTTCATCTTCTTCCTCCTTCCATTTTTTATTTCAAGCCCCAATTTAAGAGCTTTTTCCCCAAATTGCTCATACACCCAAATTTTCTCCAAATTGACCCAAATTTATTTCAGTCTTTTCCCCTTGGAGAGTAAAAGCCTCTATTGGCTAGCTAAGAAGGGATTGAAAGGATTTGGATCCTTGAAGCTTGGTGGAGATTTAGATGTAGGAATTTTATATTGGGAATCCATCTCCCTTTTGGTATGAGCTCTCTAAACCCTTCCATTTTATTTCATTAGTGTAACTACATTCATTTAGGACCCCATTTACATTAGGGTACCATTAGAGAGGAGTTGAGGCTTTCCTCTTCCTATTTGAAGGTTTTTCCCATTTTATTTTAATACAAATTGGGGAAATCGAAATTTGTGAGCACCAAGTGTTCAATACGTGTCCCCAAAGGAACTTCGTATCCTTTTTGAGTCGAGATTGGGTGTATGTGTCCTAACTAGGATACATGATATTGTGTCATGGTATATCATGATACACATGGTTAGATTTAGGTATAGAATGTGTTTCTTTTGTCCAAACAACCCAAATTTGTCATAATATTTATCCACATTTTTAGTAGCCATAGAAATTAGAAATGTCATAACTTTTAGCTCAGAACTTCGATTAATCTCCCATTTTTTTAAAAAAACCGTATCGACGTTAGATTTCCAAATATATATATTAATTGGCCAAAATCGTTATACAACTTTCTGTAAAACTGTTTGAGTATCAGCTATCCGAAAGACGAACGCGTTTCTGTGTTTTTGCAATTTCGGGAGCTTCCGGACATGACAATGCGATCCGTTTGAAGTTTCAGAAAGCTAATACGAAGGGCTATGACATACTTGAATCCTAAAATTTTGTGAAGGTCTAATTGGTACAATATTGATTTTAAGTAAAAAAAATTACTATACGACATAGGCATTTTGTGTAACCTATGAGCCTATGTAGTATATATATTAAGTGAATGTAGGTATCACAGGTTGTCGAGTATATGTATGGTATAGTACATATATATATGTATATATATATATTATTGTTAGGTAATATGTGTTAGTTAGTGTGTGTTAATGTTGATACAAATAGTTATCAAGTAAGACAAATATAGATAAGTTATGTGTCAAGGTATTAAAGTTTTGAACAACGTACTAGTGTGATACTTGGGTACCATGAGAATATTGGTATCATGGCACTCAAGTATCATGAGTAAGGATAAAAGAGTATTGGAAGTTGAGTAAGGTATCCTATTTGGTTCAAGTTTTAGTATTAGAGTTAGTTGGGATATGTCAGAGTTAACTTAGAAGTTAAGAATAATTAGTGTATATAGATATCTTAGTATCTATGATATGTTAGAGTTAGAAGATTAGATGGTTAGTTAGTGTCTAGTAGATGTTAGAGTTAAGATATATAGTATCTTAGTATACTAGATGTTAGTATCTTAGGAGTAGATAGTGTATCTTAGATTTACCTTTACCTTAAGATAATGGTTTACCTACAAGGTAAGGTATTGGGTTTACCTTCAAGGTAAAGGGGTTTACCTAAATACTAAGGTTAGATGTTAAGATATTGGTTAGCTAGTAGCGTAGGGTAGATACTAGATATCTAAGATTGATATTGGTAGCTAAGGTATTTATACCTAGACTAAGGTATTGGACTTTCCACTAAGGTATTGGTATTAGGATACCAATAGGACCAAGGTATATTGGTATATGTTATGGGTAGGTAAAGGTAATGGTATATATAATAGGCATTGGGTACATCCATGTATATATAAAGGATAAATTGGCTAAAGTAATCCTAGATAGTAGGTAACTAGTAGAGATGTAAGATATATGTATTGATACTTGGTAATATTAGCTATTATGGCTAATACCTTCAAGGTATAGACCTAGAAACGAGGTATTGACTAGCATGGACTAGAGAATCTAGTTTACGAGGTATTGACCTTAGAACAAAGGTGTTAACTAATAGTTAAGGTATTTGAGATATGGGCTAAGGGTAAGTGGATAACATCTATAGATGATATATGTGATTTAGGATACCACAATATATGTGGCTTGTTGAGAATTCATGCATGATATATGAATATGATATAATACTATATGGTATCCTAGAGTATGTGGGTATATGGTTAGAATTATGACTAGCTTAGATAGAGTTGACCCCTTTGACTAGACAGTTGACTAAACCCTAGATGTTGACTTAGTTTGACTAAGAATTGACCAAGGGTTGACTTTTGTCCTAGAGAGGCATAGTATCATGTAGATTGCATTGTACACTTTAATTATTATACATTGAATACATTATAACCTATATTGCTCTAAATAGGACATTGTGACTCCAGTTCGGACATCTGTATACATCAGTCGCTCAGGGTATTAGGCGAGTACATTCTCTGATAGTTCTTTCATTTACTTGGTGATTACTGTATTTCAGTTCTATTTGATATCTACTGTAAGTCTTGGCACGATTGTACACGGATTGGTATTGTCATTGGATTTTCAGTCATGAGATGTTATCTTAACTCATCGCGATGGTATCGAATACTATTCTTGTTAGTATTGGATAACATTGGATATATTGGTATCGAATACTGTTCTTGTTGGTATTGGATAATATTGGATAAATATTGGTTAATATTGGCTAGTAACATGTCATGGTTGGATCCATCGTATCAGTCGGGGCGGTGGTAATACTAGTTAGATATGTGATCAAGAACTATCGACAAATAGTGTAATCATCAGCTATTAGCTAAGCATACATTACATGTATGGTTGAGCTAGCCTTAGTGTAAGCATTGGACATCCCAAGCCGATCACATATCCAACTGGTATTCCAAAACACATTGTCTATTACAGTTGTATATATTCAGTTCACCATTACATTGTTCTATCTTGATATAGTAGTTCTTTTCCATTATTTGTTCTCATCAATTTTTGTCTATCTTACCATGTTCATCAATATAACAGTCTATAACTGTTTTATAGTCCTCATCATTTACTTAGAATTTCTAGATGAGATGTGCTCATTCCATCCTGACTGGATATGTTGACAAAATATTACAGATGATATAGATGACTGTCCTACCTTCTACGAGGCATACGAGGGTGGCAAACAAGAGCCTTAGGAGGATCTAGCTCAGTAGATATTGTCCTAGTTATAGTTTAGAAGTATTAGTTTTCATATTGTGTCGGATTATTTTGATTGTTAGATGAGACTTATTATATTCAGGATATGTACTTATTTGTGTTGGACATCTAGACTTGTGTGTTGTTATAACTCTACTATTTATTCAATTTTTTCCTTTTATCAGATTTCATGTCGTGCTCTATCTTCCTTAGACTTATGATTGAGATTATATAGTTGAGATGTCATATTATACCTCCGTACAGAGATGACTGGTTATATGATTCATATTGTTAGTTGATAGATATTTTAGATGACCTATACAGCGTTCTACCGTCGACACTGCGGGGTAGGATGGACGTACCCACGTTCTCGTACCCCTAAATAGGGTACGGGTCGTGACACAACCTAGTCGACCCAATATATGGTTTTGACCCAATATATGGTTTTGACCTATTTTGAGCCTACTATGTGCATGCCACTTGCGTGCCATCCAATTGAGCTCCCGCATTCTCCTATTTCATCAATGATTATAAATGACTAAATTTGTAGTAATGACCATACTTAACCTAACTTGACCCAACCCAATTTTATATGGCTACTCCCATGGTACCCTTCGTAGAACTGTACGAGAGGAAGTGTCATTCTCTATAACCCCTCTGTATTTAGTTATTTTGCTATTTAAATATTATTAATCAATATCCATGCTTAAGCCCTAGTCTAATTTGTCTTGTCATAGGTGTAGCTAGGTCAATGAACCATTAGGGTGTATATACATATATGTATACATGCATAATCTGGAGAGAATATATATTTATGGGGCATATGTATATACGTACATGTATCTTGAGCACCTATATTACTAGAGTATAAATGTTACTTGGTTATATATACATACATACCTGTATATATATAATGGAAATATATTTTAGAGTAATATATGTAAATTTGGAGTGAAAATACATAGAGGTTGTCACGACCCGCTCCCGAAGAATCGAAAAATAGTTGGACACGTCCAGCCTTTGTCGTTAGACACAACAATGTAAGCTGTACCAATCTAGGAAAACTAACCAGATATCAAGACAAATATGAAAATACGGCATCTATAAATGTATCCCAGAGTAAAAGTACAAGATCAGAATTCTATTATATTTCAACAAATGAAAGTAAGTCTACTAGTCTCAATACAGGGAAAATAATATGGAAAACTAAGGTAAGCTCTAGGCTTCTGCAGCCTCTAAGTCAAGAGCAGCCCCAGCTAGCTCTCCTGCATCAATAGGCTCCTCGCCATAGTATATGTCTAATAGAGCCTCCAACTCACCTACAACGTATCCTAGTCAGGAGCGGAGCTAAGTATATCCAAGAAAATAAACATGTACATCATGGTATGAATCAAGGAACATGAATATCTGTAAAGTACAAGAAATGAGAACAAGACATGAACTGAATAGAAAATACTAAAAGTAAAACAGGGAACATGGTAAGAGTCCTGAATATGAAATACAACCTGAACATAAAGTACAACCTGAACATGAAATACAACCATGAAATCCTGAAATACAACCTGAATCTGGACATGTGCAATAATAAAATACATCTAGATTGTGATTGGCTTGGGTAGATGCAATGAACCTGAAATGGTACGGCCTTGGCCCCGCGTGCACGGTGCGGGACCCAAGCTATTCACATGAGTAGTAACAGGGTATTGATCATATATCTATAGTATTTCCCCTCCTAGATGCAAGTAATACATGGAACATAAAACCAGACAATATCGTGATACATCGTGTCAATCAAGGAGATTCAAGAATGAACATGCAAGACATGAGAAATGAACAAATCCGAGGAGTATACTTGCCTGGCTCCGTGTGATCAAGAAAGTGTGGTAAAGCTGGGAATCCTCTTGTTTATGATTTACAAGTTGAAGAGTCAACAATGTAAAGTTAATATTTAAGTCTAAGATCACTAAAACAATCCTAGGTTCCAATTGATAAATACAAAATACCTTATAGATGTGATTATTTTATAATCTAGTTTTTAGACTAAACATTAGCTAATCACTCCCTTAAATCTATAATACTAGACAACTTATTACTATAACTATGCAATATCCTAGACAAGCATTTGTAAAAAAAAGTTATATTCCATACAAGGTAATCTATCAATTGGTAGACAACCTTACACAATCCTTAACATGGCATCATGATAATTCAGTCCTAATATAGGACTGAATCTTCAGTCCAAACTCAGGATATAAATTAGTCTATACACAACCCCATATACAACTATTTGTATCAGCCACTTGTCCTGTTCTCTGGTATTAGGAAATCAACTTTTTTACTTAATCATTAGAATTCATTCTCTATCAAAACAGGGAAATAGTCTAGTTCAAGCCAATCACTTACTGGTATTCGGGAATATCCTGCCAAGTACAGTTTACACAACAATTCATCTTATCTATGTAAACCCAGGATCTCAAGGATTATCATTCAATCACAGTCTTAACCTTAATAATCTGATCAATGATTTTCCTCATCTCAATATCTTCCTGTACTTGAGAGTGTTACCAACATGAAGGAAAATAAAACCCAACTTTCAAATACAGTGAACCATAAATCCCCAAAGTAACAGTTCACATTTGGACTGGAACAAATCAGTGGAAGTTGGGTTCAAATACAGTCAGTCCTAAAGTGATCAATATTATACCCTAGTCAGAACTTAGCATTCATCTTTGTGTATTCTCTGATATTCCTTTCCTGCATATAATAGACGCCATATCCTGTTTAGTCCCTACACAGGACTGCCAATAGTATCTGAAACAACAGTTCTGCAGTAATCCATTTCCAAATCGAATTGAATCCCTGGTTTTCAGTCCATATCACATGGCATTTGGAAAACAACACAAAATTAAAAGTTAAAATAACTTGCACAGGACACTAACCCAATTCTATCTACCATATATCTAACTAAGGGGTTTTTGTTTAACTCACTCTTCCATTCCTGTATCAGTCGAGTTTACAAATCAAATCCTAAGTAAACTTGATCCAAAATAAGATGATCAATTAACTCTGGAATTGATCAGTACCTACTTGGTTCACTAATCATGATTCTAGCTCACCATTTCAACACCAATATATATATATATTTCTACAGGATATCTGAACCTCTAAAGGAAAAACTCAACCTATACTGCATTGATACAAAAATACAATGTTTGCCAACTTGGTTCCATTCTATTCTTATGGCCAAATTTCCATATCAAGTCCAATGTAATCCAAACAACAACAAGACTTATCTATCTAGGCCTTGCAGTTCAGTTTACTGCAACTCCAGGTTAAAGGAATAGAATTTGGTCCCATTCCTATACACTCTGCTCAGTTCTTCAATGCTTAGATATTTCTCCATTTTAATACAGCAGTAGTGATAGGATACTGCACAATGTATCCATATTACCCAATCCTAAACAGGACATAAATTCCCAGTCTACCAAGGATACTTAGATAAGGTTCAAACAAAAATGGAATTTAACTATACCAGTTCCTACAAGTCCTAGGTTCAGTTCTTCATCAGAACAGTTATCAACAATAGTTTAATATCACTCAAAAGTACTGAGAAAGGTTCAGTAACAAGTCCCATGTGATGTTCAACCACTCAGTCTAGCTGGATGATTCCTGAACAGGACAGTCTTGCCTACTGTCCCATTCACTCATCCTGCATCATGCATATCATGGAGATACCATCACCAACAGATATGAATTAGACATCAAAATTATAGGCCTTAGTTTAAATATACAATTCCAGGTTATCTAAACTTCTGAACAATGGTATGAAGCCTTGGTTACTTATAACAAATACCCATGAATCTCAATTTAATATTAATACTGAGATGAAGTCTCAGTTCAACAACTAAACCTACCCCCAATTCCATTCTTTAAGGTTAGATAGGCTGAATTACTGATTCATAAATCAGATGTCCTAAATAAAGAAATCTCAGATTCTAAGTACTAATTCTAATTTAGTTATACTAACTGGATGAATTCCCAGAATATCACTCATCAGGAAGAACAATTTATTACCTAGTTTTATTGTGTACAGGAGAAGAACTGGGAGTTAGAAGATCAGATCCAAATATCTCGTTCCAAGAACAATTAATTTTTGGTCACATATTCAAACAAACACATAAATCGTGAAAAATGAAGAAGAGTATCATAACTCTGAGTTAGTTAGGAATCATCAGGAATCAGTTGTGCTTACGGACAGAATTTGTTCAACATTCAGATTGGTCCAATGAAGCACGATCCGTTGAACTATTACACAAAGGATTTGAGAAGGGAATCAATTACAGTGGAATCCTCTATTTTATGAATTCGAGATTCAAATCCTTCTATCGGAAACTCACCGACTGTTCTTATTCTAAACAGGGGAGGAGTGTTCGATCAATTGATCACGAACCAATCCTACAAGATTTGATCATTCAAAGAGAAATAATTGAGAAATTACTTGATTATGAATATGGAGTTTGATCGAACAGATGAGATGCTTACTGAGATGATCACTCGATCGCCATTATTGCTTGGAACACTGTCGAGATCTGTCGTCCTGCCTACTGCCCATCGAAGGAGAGAGTCGCCATCATTGCTGAGTTTGTTGAAAAATTGCTAGAACAGATGGAAAGGAAGGGATTTTATAGAGTAGATAGGAGTAGTGGCGTAGGAATTAGGCAACCTACTAGCGGGAATTTGCTCTGACAAGTTTGTTAGAAGGAAGGAGAATCCGTTAAAATTTTGAATTGCTACAGTCCTCTCCTCATCAGAAGAATTCCAAAGAATGGTTGAGTTAATACAATGGTATGGCCAATTTTAAACAAAAAGGAATGGGCCAAGTTTAAATAAAAAGGAATGGCTGATGAAGAATTCGTTTAGAGTTTAAAAGTAAAAAGGAAAAGACTACAGAGTCCAATTTATTGAAACCATTACTAAGGAAAACCCAAGAAGGAAAGCCCAAGAAGGAAGCCCAGGGCTTTAAAAGAAAAGAAGAAGAAAATAATAGGTTCACATAGAATTTTAAAGTATTTGAAATTCTCCAAAATACGTAACCTATATTATAATATTTAAAATATAAAGAAATTTCAAATATCAGGAAGGTGGAGTTACATAGGTATTTTAGAGTATACGTATAGATATATACATGGCCATAGTATATATATTAAATGACTTGATGAGCCCAACCAACTAAATTCCTTACTATTTCCTTAAAACCCCAGGTCAGCCATACCCACTTCTTCTCTTGTGCTCAACCAAAGCCCAAAATCCTTGGCCTAAGATTAGCCCAACACAAATACTCTACCATTTGTAGGATGCTGTAGCAGCATATAGGAGAGGATGAAACAACCCTAGCTGCCACAAGAAGTTAGCTCCCTCTCTCCACAAACTCTTCTTTCTATATAAGATTTTCTATTCTCTTCTCCTTCTTCTTTATTCATCACCATTGCATCTCCTCTTAGCTGACACCACCTACACCATAAGCACGTCTCCAATGCGTAGAGCCAACTTTATTGGCCTCCCTTGTTAGTGCCGAGACACAATTTTCGATGGAAAATTCTGAAACTGAAACAATTGTACACACAACGTTTCAAATGCAGCACCTTAAAGAAGATGTGCAACAGAGATCCTGGAGGATTCTGAATTACGAGGATCTAAAATGATTCTACGTAATACACAAAAAATCTAAAGAGACTTTGTGCAAGCAACTGTCGGCAGTAGAGCTTCTAAAAAGAAGTTACTGTAAAAGGCAACAGCAGCGATGACAGGCGAGAATGAGATGCTGGGGTGAATGAACCACCGTTGCTCAAAGCTTTATTCGCCCTACACGAGCACGAACAGCTTCCAGGAACTAGCAAGTTCACGAAGAACTTCTGGAACGCTCGTAAGTCAATATTTGAGACTTGAACGGGCTTCTTGGACTTAACAGACTCCCTCAACTCTCTTCTTGGTGCATCTTTCAAAGGAGGCCAAGGGGCTCTATTTATAGAGTGGAGTTGAGACTTCACCTCTTCTCCTATCCGATGTGGGACTAAAATACCAATACTCAAAAATAGAGTTTGATATTTTAGATCATCCCACAATCAGCATAGAAGTGTGCCAGTCCACGCCTACCCCCCGAACACTCCCATGCATGCACGAGACATCCTGGAGTCCGTGTCCGAGTCCGAGTCCGCACAACAAAAATTAACTTGCATCCTTGTTGGATTTAATCCTTTTTCCTTCTAGGAAAATACTCCCACATGGCACAAACTTGTGCCCTACTACACCTCATGTGCACACCTCAACACAAGCAATGCATTATATTGAGATACTCACCATTTGGTGTAGCCGATGTGGGACTATCTTTTCTAGTCCAAAGGCAAAAACACCAACAATCTCCCACATATCTCAATATATGGGTTGAGCATTCCCCACAGTGACTGTCCATTATGCATTAGGAGAGACGTCGCTACGACTTAAATCTTCCCGCATAGGTTAAATAACAGCATGATACAAGAATGGACTAAATCTTGAATTCTGCACCATAACTACAATTCTTCCTACTCACATAATGACATCAACTGTGCTTCTGGCTGCACATTGAAGGCCTTGTGCCAGCCTGGTTTCAATGTATAATTTTGGGCATCTACAAGTTTACCCTCAAGAGACGGCCTGATATCACTTTCCATACACTATAGGTGAGTTCTTTATTAAAGAGATATGACATGAAGCCTTGCGCTTCCTTGGGTGCTACGCCGCTTTGACATGGCCTGAAGCCGAGGTATTACCCCTACCTGGAAACCTCATCGTAGTGTCATACTACTGTAGCATGCGATCACAAGCCTCTTTGTAGTGCCAAACTACCCAGCATGAAGCCTAAGGCTTCCTTGCGGTGTTACGCCGCAATGATATGGCTTGCAATGCCGAGGCTTTACCCCTATCTGGATACCTCATCGTGGTGTCGTGACACTGTAACATGGGGCCATCCTCCCCTTTGTAGTGCTGTCTACAACTCTTTAATTACGTCATACAACATTAGGCTACCTGCCTATTTGAGGTGCTATGCCGTTATGACTTGGCTTACAAAGCCGAGGCATTACCCCTACCTGGGAACCTCATGGTGGAGTCATCCCACTGTAGCATGGAGTTTCACTCCTTGTAGTGCTACTCTATCGTGCTTCCTGTAAAGCACACCAGGCATTCACTCTGCCTGAGAACTCATTAAGGCATTTAAGCCAACCTTCCACAGGATCTGTTTTTTTCGCAGAAAAAATACATAGTAGACAACAGTGGTTATGGGTCCGTATCCCTTCCATGTTCCAGAGAACAAGTACCCACTGTTATCTGATAGTTTTCCAGTCAGTGATCCTCCTTTGAACCAAAAGTTAGATGCCTAGTAGATTTCTCTTTGAACTAATAGCATAAAACTTTATGGTAGGATTACAAAGACACACTATCAGAATGCCTTCAAGCCCATTTTACAAGCTGTGTTATCGACCAACTGGCGTTTGAGGCCCTTTGTGAACGGATCTGCCAGGTTCTCCTGACTCCAAACATCAACCACTACAATTATACCTCTTTTGATAAGATCGTGTACTGCCCTGTGCTTCAACCGCACAGTCCTCTTCTTTCCGTTAAAGAGGTCATTTGATGCCACTGCTGCTGTCGCCTGGTTGTCACAGTATATCGGTATTACCGGTATCTGAACCCCAACCACCAAAAGATCATACATGAGCTCCCGAAGCTACTCTGCTTCATCTGCAGCAGCATCCAATATAAAGAATTCAGATTCCATGGAGGAGCGAGATAACATAGTCTGCTTCTTCGACTTCCATGATATAGCAGCTCCGTCCATGGCGAATACGAATCCACCTGTGGAATACTCGCTCTCCATATCTGAACACCAGCTAGCATCACTGAAGCCTTCCACTACTGACGGATCTCCGCTGTAGAAAAGTACATATGTCTGAGTTTTCTTAAGATATCTCATAACACGCTTCACAGCTTTTCAGTGCTCAACGCCTGGATTGCTAGTGAACCGACTCAGCATTCCCACTGTAAAAGCTATGTCAGGCCTTGTGGCAGTAGTAGCGTACATCAAGCTTCCGATGATGCTAGCGTACTCCAACTGCCTGACGCTTTTCCTCGAATTTGGCTCCAGCTTCTGATCACTCCGGTACGGTGTATCAATAAGAGGAAGATCTTGATACCCGTAGCGAGTGAGCATCTTCTCAATATAATGAGATTGTGACAGCGCTATTCCAGTACCTGTCCGGATGATCTTGAGCCCCAAGATTACGTCGGCATCCCCCAAGTCCTTCATACTGAACTTGGTCGAGAGGAATTTCTTTGTCTCTATGACGCAGCTTAAATCCGTACCTAGGATTAGCATGTCGTCCACGTAAAGACATACAATTACTCCTCTTCCGTCAACAAACTTCGTGTAGACACACTTGTCTGTTTTACTGACCCTGCAGCCATTTGACCTTATCACCTTGTCAAACTTCTCATGCCACATTTTGGGAGCTTGTTTCAAACCATACAGAGACTTCATCAACTTGCAGACTTTGTCTTCAAGACCTCTGACGACAAAACCTTCTGGTTGTTGCATATAGATCTCTTCGGTCAGCTCGCCATTAAGGAATGCCGTTTTCACATCCATCTGATGTATCACCAGCTTGTGTATTACTGCTAGAGCAATTAACAATCTGATGGTTGTCAGCCGAGCTACTGGAGCATAAGTGTCAAAGTAGTCGATCCCCTGCTTCTGAGCAAACCCCTTGGCCACTAGCCTGGCCTAGAACTTGTCAATGGTTCCATCTGCTTTCATCTTCTTCTTGAAGATCCATTTGCATCCGATGGGTCTTGCTCCTTCTGGCAGGTCAACCAATACCCATGTGTTGTTGGAGGTGATTGAGTCAATCTCGTTGTCTATCGCCTCCTTCCAGAATACAGCATCTCTGGTCTTTATCGCCTCATCATAGGTAAGCGGATCTGCTTACACATGATAGGTGACGAAGTCATCTCCGAAGTCTTTCGGCCTCCTCGTTTGCTTAGTTGACGGCTCAGCGAGTTCTGGTTCAGCTGGGGTCTCCTTGACGATAGCTTCATCTTGGACTACTGGTTCATTAAAGACTTCTGTCTGCTTTGTACCCTCATCATTCTCCGAAAGTTCTACGAGAACAATATTCTTGTGTTTTGCAAACTTGTCTTCAAAGTATTCAGCATCGCGAGATTCGATGATATGGATTGACTCGATATCAAGGAATCTCCGAGCATCACCCTTCTTGGCATACCCCAAGAAGATCGCCTTCGTAGTCCTTGTCCCCAGCTTCTGAATCTTCAGATCTGGGAGATTCACATAAGCCAGACACCCCCACACTCGAATGACATTCAAGTTAGGTCTGACTTTGAACCAGAGTTCATGAGGAGTTATATCGGAAGTTGTATATGGCACTCTGTTCAGAATGAACGTTATCGTTAGTGTAGCTTCTCCCCAGTAACACTTTGGAAGACCCGCAGTCAACAGCATGGAGTTCATCATCTCTGTCAACGTTCTGTTCTTCCTTTCTTCTACTCCGTTGGATTGAGGAGAGTACGGAGCCGTTGTCTCATTGATGATTCCATGTTCTTTGCAGAATGATAAGAATTCATGAGACCGATACTCCCCGCCTCGATCACTCCTTGACCTCTTGAGTTATTGTCCAGTTTGCCGCTCAGCCTCGGCCCTGAACTCCTTGAACTTCTCGAATGCTTCGTCTTTAGACTTGAGCAAGTAGACGAAAGCATACTTTGAGAAGTCATCGATGAAAGTAATAAAATACTTCATCCCGGCCTTTGTAGAGAATTGTTTGAAGTCACAGATATCTGAGTGAACCAACTCTAGAAGATCTGTGCTTCGATGGACCCTGTGAAAGGGTTTTCTTGTGATCTTTGTCTGAGCACATACTTCGTATTTCTCTACCTTACCCCCACACTTGGAGATAAGTCCTAGACTAGACATTCTGTTAATCCTTTTACAATGAACATGTCCTAGCCTATTATGCCACAACTCAAGAGAATAATCAGAAAAAGTGATTGCATTTATATTCTCATGCTGGGTTACAACAAGCATAATCTTGTACATTCCTTCAGTTTGAAAAGCTTTTCCGAAGAATGTACCCTTCTTGGACATCACCAACTGGCCAGCATTGATGTCCATCCTCAAGCCTGCGTTGCAGAGCAGACTTCCAGAGATCAGGTTCTTAGCAATTACTGGAACAAGCTTCACACCTTGAAGTGTCAGAGTGTTCCACGATGTGAGTTTCAGCTCCACCGTCCCGATACCCAGTACTTCAGCTTGTGCTTGGTTTGCTATTATGACCTTCTCTGAAGTTGGCTCATAAAAGACGAACCAGTCTTTGTCTGAACAGACATGGCAGGTCGTACCAGTATCTATCCACCAGTCCAAGTCAGCCCCCACAGTTGTAACCTGTGCTATCATGGCAACTAGATTAGTAATCATAGAAACCTTACTAGGCTCACCTTGTTCTTTGGGCTTGGACTTGCATTCAGATTTGTAGTGGCCCTTCTTGCCACAATTGAAGCAAGTCACATGGGACTTGGACTTCTGCTGCTTGAAAGCAGGACCCTTTACTTTCAGATTCGTGAAGTCCTTTTTTTGCGATGAGAAGCAGCCTGCTTCCCCTGGTACTCTCTGGTTGGACCAGATTTGCCTTCGCCAGTTGTTTGGACAGAGTATCCATCTTCTGTTGAGAGCGCAACTCGTCCTCAACATGGATCTCTTGCAATAAATCTTCCAAGCTAATTTCTATCTTCTTTCGATGCATTCTTGCATAGAAGTTGCTCCATTCTGTAGAAAGTTTTGCGATGATCCCTCCAACGACAAACTTATCGACGAGGGGCATGTTCTCGTCTCCTAGTTTCTGACGCAACTTCAGAAACTCCTTCACTTGGGACAACATCGCCTTCTCGTCTTCGAAGGTCCACTTGTGGTATTTTTCTACCATAAAGATCTTGGACCGGTTCTCGTCATCTTCATAGAGCTTTCCCAAGGAGTTCCATATCTCTTTGGCAGATGTCTTCTTGGAGTAGGACTCTGCCAGAGAGTCTTCCATGGAATTGAGTATCACTAGTTTGCATATACTGTTTTCTCTCTTCCACTTCGCTTGCTTGGTCGTAGCAGCAGCCACAGCTGCAGCAGATCCAGTGGTTGGGACGATCGGTTCTTCTTCTGACAGCACGTGATCAACATTCACGAGTTGAAGATTTAAAGTGACCTTTCGTCTCCATAACTGGAAGTGTTCGCCATCGAATTTCTCCAACTTTGTTAAAGCCGGTATCGATGAGCGAAGCACGAGAATTATCCATCTTCTCATTAAAGCTTTGAGATTGTTAGTGCCGAGGCACAATTTTTGATGGAAAATTCTGAAACTGAAACAATTGTACACATAACGTTTCAAATGCAGCACCTTAAAGAAGATGTGCAACAGAGATCCTGGAGGATTCTGAATTACGAGGATCTAAAAAGATTCTATGTAATACACAAAAAATCTAAAGAGACTTTGTGCAAGCAACTATCGGCAGTAGAGCTTATAAAAAGAAGTTACTGTAAAAGGCAACAGCAGCGATGACAGGCGAGAATGAGATGCTGGGGTGAATGAACCACCGTTGCTCAAAGCTTTATTTGCCCCATACGAGCACGAACAGCTTCCAGGAACCAGCAAGTTCACGAAAAACTTCTGGAACGCTCGTAAGTCAATATTTGAGACTTGAACGGGCTTCCTGGACTTAACAGACTCCCTCAACTCTCTTCTTGGTGCATCTTTCAAAGGAGGCCAAGGGGCTCTATTTATAGAGTGGAGTTGAGACTTCACCTCTTCTCCTATCCGATGTGGGACTAAAATACCAATACTCAAAAATAGAGTTTGATATTTTAGATCATCCCACAATCAGCATAGAAGTGTGCCAGTCCACGCCTACCCCCCGAATACTCCCGTGCATGCACGAGACATCCTGGAGTCCGTATCCGAGTTCGAGTCCGCACAACAAAAATTAACTTGCATCCTTGTTGGATTTAATCCTTTTTCCTTCTAGGAAAATACTCCCACATGGCACAAACTTGTGCCCCACTACACCTCATGTACACACCTCAACACAAGCAATACATTATATTGAGATACTCACCATTTGGTGTAGCCGATGTGGGACTATCTTTTCTAGTCCAAAGGCAAAAACTCCAACATCCCTGCGCCACCACCATACGGCCGAGGTCCTCTGCCATGGGCTACTAAGTTGCCACGTGTGCATATATGTGTGTGTGAGCAGCAGCGAGTGCCGCCAAGTTGTTGTGTACGCGTACGCGCGTACAGCTATAGTAACAACATTGTAAGCTATAACACCAGTGGTGCTGTAGCAGCACGAGACCACCACGGCCCTTCTTGGTTGGGCTTTCGCCTCCCCGCGGTACTACTGTATAGTCGTGTATGAGTAGAAGTAGCAGCAGCTATTGCGAACGCAGTATGACCAGCAGGCGCATAATAGGCGTTGGATTGACGGCAACCGCCGGCCAACCGCCGTCATGCTACACCACGACCTTCCGCCACATGACTGTACGACCATGGGTGACCCCTTCTGGTGTCGACGACGTCCACGATGCATGAAACAGGCGATTCGTGCATTTCGTAAGGAATCCCGTCGTGACGTGCGTGTTTTAAACTCAGAAATCGTGCTCCGTCGCAACAACTTTGTGCACATTTTCTGGCCAATCCGACCGTTCGATCGTCGATCCTCTTTCATCTCCATCTCGGTATACACCTCTTCACTCTCCTTATGTTTCAACCGTTAATTCAATCGTTTGATCGATCAAAATTGGCCACAAAGTTGACCATTTAAATTGTGTTATTTTTGGACAGTTTTATGGAGCCAACTTCGTAGACTTATATCTCCGTCGTTGTAGCTCTATTTGACGTGCCACTAGTTCCTTTACATAGTTGGTATAACCAACTTCTTGACCCTAAAGTTTTATTTCACTGTGAGCTCGTTTGATTGGTTGAATTTGACGCCAAAGTTGGCCGTCCGAATTTGTAATTTTCAACTTGTAAAATTTTAATTTGAACCCAGGACTCCGAATTCTAGTTCTGACACCACTTGTGGACTCGTGGCGTTGTTTTGGCATGAGTTTATATATAATTTGCTAAGTTTGGAGGATGTGGGCCCCGATACGTATTTTGGTGCAAGGTGGACCCCATAGTCCGGGTCAATGGACCATTTTGAGATCGACTCATCGAAATCCAATTTTAGATATTCCGTTTGTTCGTAGCTTCATTTTGGACACGTTAATATATACTATGTTAGGTTTAGTGGACCGGCACTGACACGCATTTTCGTGTAAACCAAATTCTAAATGTCCGGGTCAACATATTATTTTGAGATCGGCTCATCAGAATTCAATTCCGGATATACCGTTGGATTCGTATCGTCATTCTGGACGCGTAGACATATAATTTGCAAGGTTTAGTATACTTTTATCCTAGCACATTTTTTGGTGTAAAGTGGATCCAACGACGGACATCATTTTGACCCTAAATTACTATTTTGCCCCTGTATCCAAATTGGACTTATGGGTAGGCTATCCTAGCTAATTTGACCATTTTGGACATGTTGGTGATGTTTTTTTCATCATCCGACAATGTCTATAGATATTTTCTTATGTATCACTATTAGTTATAAGTAATTCTTATTTATGTTCATATTTCGGAATTCGTGCGTCGAAACTGAGATCAGTCGATTCTAGTGATCTTACATTGCTAAAATTGACTAGTTGATCATGTGGATCGCCAAGATAAAATTGTTAACCTTACGGGTGATCATCTTGTCTCGATTTGCGTGTCGTAGGTTTTGTTGTATGAATAACGAGATACAACTTGATATTTTGAACATCTAACTTGCAGTTCATGTTATTAACAAATAATCTGATTATGGAGACTAGCTTTGATGTAGTTGACTAGCTTTGACCTAGTTTATCTTTCATGACCTAGAAAAGACATAGAATTATATAATTAATATATTTAAATATATTGTTTACTCTAGAACACCAAGTAACTCTGTAAATTTATATTAGGTCTTTGTGACGTTGGTTCGGACATTGATCCTCAGTTGTTGCTCAGGATATCAGACGAGTACATTCTCTGATAGTTTTTATTATGTGATATTTCCTATGATGCATGTTATACTAGTGTTCTATCTTGATTTTTGACACGATGGACTCACGAATTGCTATCTAATGGATTTCTTGACTGGAGATATGTAGTTTCATGCCTATTGACTTTACAGGACTAGTGAATTTCTAGACTCATGCATATACACTTGACTAATGAAATATGTGTCAAAAATCTAGATCCATGTGTACTAGTCGGGCAAAAAAATACCTAGGAGACATGTGAATATACCCCTTTCTACCCCATGGTCTTACTGGAATAATAGCGGCTACACACGGACGTGTATGGTTTGCCGAATATCACACTCTAGCCGTTCACATGTCAAATTGGTATTTTAAAATGCTGGTCTTAAACACCGATTTCCTAGATTGTCTGTTGTATACCTTGCATGACAGGTTTTCCTTTATTACATATCTATCTGTTTCTACATTTCACATGTTCTCTATATACATCTACTGTTCGATATTCACTTGTCTCTTCTTTGTACATTAGCTCTATAACCTGATCATCAAGTATTTCATTATTATTATATTTTTATAGTGCTTGTCAATTCATTGGAACTGCTGTAGTTTTTGTACTTCGCTCCAATCCTGACTGGATATGTTGACAAATTTTAGAAATTATTATGCCCCATATTATTGGACTACAGGATGATGCTAGCTGAGACGGACCTCTATATTCTTTCACCGTGAGTTGTCTCCCGGGAGTTTCAGGCCCTGGTAGTTGATTTAGTTTTGTTATTATTTTGCCTCCGATACATTCTGGTCTTGTATATTCATTTGTAGACTCTGTCTGTTTCAGTGTTATTGATATCTTCCTATTTTATATCTTCCTTAATCGCTTGTGGTGTGATTTGAGTACATTTATTATCATGGATCATCTAGATGTTGTAGATATTTATTGGATACTTGACATTATTCTACCGTCGATATTGCGGCGTAGGCTGGACGTGGCCCATATACTCGTGCCCGAATATCCGGGTGCGGGTCATGACAAGTCGCTTTATAACTGAACGATGTTATGATTCGATTTTCATCTTCACACAAGGAAAATGATTAAGAATAAGATTGCATGAATCACTGAAGAGATTAATGAGCAAATTATTTAGGGAAAAGATTTAGATAGGTTGGATTCAAAGACCGTGGTATGGTTTGGCGATGAAGATTTTTAGTTAACACATGAAATAAGGGGATATTAAGGGCTAAGATGAGAATACATAGGGACTCATGATACATGATTCCTTGAGAGAAGGTAGTCTCCTAGGTAGGGGGTACGATCAAGAAAACAAATTCTATTCATTCTTAAGTTTCAAACATATATAGGGTATTGACAATGGATTAAGGATTCAGGGAAGTGATATGTAACTCAAGGTAAGAACGTATTTAAATGGCTTGGTTGATGACTAACAATCTTGTGTATATGCAACTAACATGGCCATTGGTGGTATGACAAACTAAGGTGTGACACTTTTAATCTCATTATGGTGACCTTTTATCCATATTAGCTCCCTGTCAAGTCAAAATTTCTCTTTCTCCTATATTTAAATATTTTAATTTGAGTTTCCTCAAAAGTTTCTCAATATGTATTTTTAAATCTCAAGAAAAAATCCACCAAATTCCTTATTTGTTGTTGACTGTTAAGCATAATCATAACTTAAAATTTCAAGTCTCTTCTATTTCATACTCGTAAAATTTAGATTTGATAACCCAATTTCTAAATTCATTCTTCAAATCTTTAATCAATTATTGAGATAAAACCTATTGCGTTATTGTCCATTTTTTCCATCAAAAATTTGTCATTCAATTTTCTATCCTCGAAATTTTAAATTCATTCTCCAACATATTAAAATTTAAATCAAACCCTCCAACTGTAAAAATCCCATATGCCAATGTAAATTGCACCATCATGACACTTTTATCCTCAAAGTTTATTTCCATATCCACAAAAAGTTATATATATATATATATATATATATATATATATATATATATATATATATATATATATATATATATTCTCTCGATTGTCTTATGAACACCATCTAGTAGTTTCACCATTAATATGAAAATAAATTTTCTAACTATCATTCAGAGTTGATAATATTACTACTACCCAACTTAGAACTCACTAATCCCTCACACAATATCTTACCTTTAAGAAAATTTTCTTAAACCATTTGATAATATTTATTAACCCTCGAAATATTTCAATGCCTTTATGACTTAAATACTTCCTCCAATGCTTTCTAAGTTTGCTAAGGTAACCCTTCCCACCATGTAATTGAACTATGGGACATATACTAGTGTAATCATCATTCTGTCCTTTATTAAACATGCACGAGAAATAAGATTCACGATAGGAAGAAATCAAGCAAGATGCAAGTTAAGCAGTCAAATGAGAGGTCAAAAATGGAATCGAGAATGGAGATCAAGCATATGGATGAGATCCTAGACTCTAATTCTATATACAAGGTTGCTTGGTAAAGTATTGTAACCAAACAACATTTTCGTTAACCTGCATGGGCCACCACAAAAACCATGTAATGCCCCAGTCCTAAATACGCAGGACTAGGTAACGTAACATGCCAGCTATATAATAAATATACCCAACCTGTATATACAGTATATAGATAGTCATGGCTCACTAAATCTCATCAACATAAAATAAAGGATAATATGTCAAAGATATCATTAAATCAAATATGAAAATATCAGTGAATAAATAATTGCATGGAGACAAATCCAGTACCAACATACCATCTATCTATCTATCTATCTATCTATCTAACTATCTATCTATCTATCTATCTATCTATCTATCTATCTATCTATCTATCTATCTATCTATCTATCTATCTATCTATCTATCTATCTATAAGTGCTCCACAATAACTTGGAGAGATCACCAGGTCCTCAGAGAGACGTAACATGATATAAAAGAAACATGCCATAATATAAACTGAATAAAGATAAATATGAAATAAATAGCTTGGATCATAATACGGTTTAGTATCCGTCCATCGAAGTAGTGAACCATCCCTACAACCAAACAAGAACAAGATGTGGCATACTATTCCACGACAAGTCCCATGCCATAATACAAACTTAATGTATATCTTGAACCACCATACAATCCACTATCTCATTGTCGAAATAGTGAACCACATCCACAACTAAACAAGGACAAGGTGTGGCCCACTATTCCGTGACAAGACATTGTTCGATGATATCGTTCGAGATAAGTACAACATCTCACTGTACTATGTGAATGTATATTGAAAACAACATTGAGCGTATGGGTAGGTGATAAGAATATAGCATCGAATCACAGGCCGGAGTCGGAGCACAAGCCGATGCTATAAACTATGAGCTACGAGCCAAACATGTAACTATGAAACTGTGAGGCTTATGACTCCATAGTCTTCTCTAGAGATTATACAGTCTAAAGGGGCTGTTCCATATGCCTACTAGTAGTCTTCTCCGCCCATGAATGTTATAAGACATATCTATGACTCAAATAACCCATATCTCAGTACGAGTCACTAACTAGACATAATCTAAATTCTACATGCACTAACACACAAACCACTCGCACCGGTAGCTAGCCGAATGCGGAAGCTCATGCCAATACAATGAACCCTCACTCATAGTATTGTGTAATGCTACGTGTCATGGCATGGAAGTTACACAACTTTTGGGAATGTCTTCTATACAACTAAGTCACACACACACCTATCATATCGATGCCATCATCGATATTGCCAAAGTCATACTCGGACGTACACCACTGTAATTACTACCAACAAAAAAGAAGAACAGACAAATTTTTAAATAAAACAATTGATGATAAGGTATCTTGTCTAGAACTTCAGAAGCAAAGTAAATCATGTTCCTACTCCAACTGTAGTTGAATGATCACGAACTCCTAAAATACAATAAAACTAAAATAAATACTAATTATTAGATAACATATCTACCATAAATATACATACTACTTATAGACTCTATTACATATACTAGCTAACTAGTTTACAACTACATATATACATCCTCTGCATGAAGTCTCATGCCAACATAAAAAGTAATACTTTATAATACAAAAATATTCATTTGAAATTCCTAAAATAATAATATAAATATTTTTCAAAAAATGTCTAAAAATTAATACAACAATCGTATATATACATATTTATGAAACAAGTAAATATATACATATTCTAGCTATTCTACATACACATATAATCATGCTATTAAATAAGAGTAGTATCTGTATAAACAAAAAATAGTAATTATAAATTCTAAAATATTCCTGAAAAATATTTAGTATTAATATTTATAGAAAAATATACTTTGACTAAGTATATCAACTTATTAGCTTGATATGCCAACTTTAGAATTAAATCAATACCAAATAAGTATAAACTAATATATCTAAATTATGAAATCTATGTAATTTGAGAAATAATTGGAATTCACACTTAACCATATATACCATCAATGATACTATATATTTCACCATATTATTTAAAAATATATTGGCACCACCTGATCCTAATATATGTATTTGTTACATATTTTTGTATATGGTATCTCGTATCCGTATCCGTGCACCTGCGATCCTGTATTTTGCACCTGGTCATGGGATGGAATAATATCCCATCACAGAATAGTATGCTAGCCCTTGTCCTTGTTTGGTTGTAGGCATGGTTCACTACTTCGATGACAGGATTTCTGGACCGTATTGTGATAAGGGTTTTATTTAATTAATTCATTAATTTAATAGTTGTAACATGTAACAATTAACATGTCATATTATTCACATGGTTAGGGTATACTAGAATTAGGGTTTTATGAGCCAACCCATCTACTATAAATATTCTTTTCCACTCCCTCTTCCCCTATTTGCCCTTAATTATTTTTCCTCAGCAACTTTTAGGCAAGTACATCTTATACTAAAGGGGGAGACCACTTTCATTTTCATTCATTTTGTTTCTTTGATATTATTAGTCTAGATTGTTCATCTTTTCATTCTCTACATATTAGCACTTGGTGTTTTTCATTTTAATGGGTAGTTTTGTGTAGATCTAAGTTTCTAAAACTAGAGTTTTATGGATTTTAGTGGTTTTGGTCTATCAAACTTGCTTATCTTTGAAAATAATTATTCTATGTTTTAGATAATTTGATTTCATTCAATTTTGGCTTTTATTTCGCTCAACTTTGAGTCCTATAGCTTAAGTTATGGACATTGGAGGTTTTGAGAAACTCTATGGCCGAAGCATACTGTTCGGGGAGATGACCATCTCGTGTGCGCTTTGCGAGTTTGTGCCCTCTTACGCTCCCTGTGCGTTGCGTGCAGTGTGCTTCGTGCGTATGTCGCGTGCACCGCTTGCCCCTATAGGCTCGTGCCCCCCGTGCGCTGCTTGGTCGCGCGCCCCGTGTGCTGCTTGCTCGTGCATCTCGTGTGCTACTTGCTCGTGTGCCCCATGCGTTACTCGCTCCCCGTGCTGCATGTCCGTGAGCTCCATGCTACGTATATTTGTGCGTTGCGTGCCCGTGCTTTGTGTGCCCCGTGCGCTGTGCACCCGTTCTCTATGTGCCATAGGCCAGTTATGTCCCGACACATAGTTCCTAGATATTTAAGTGCCTACAACGTGTTTGACCCATGCGCCTATGTGCCCAAGTGACTTATGTGCCTAGTAGCTATCATATGACTATGCGACTTAACTATATTTCTGACCGAACTACCTATGAATGTGCTGGTATAACCTATGTGTGTACTGAGGTACAATCTATATGTTCATTGAGGTGCTATCCTACGTGCTAAGCAAATCCTACGTATTATTTGTCAGTACATTCAAAGTCTCCAGCACATACACGATAAACGGTCAGTAGCAATGATGTGGTGTTGTTTATTTGATTGATGCGTTATGCTAAGAATGGATCCATATGTGTGACTCCATGAGCCAGTTGTTGGTACATCGATTTTGATTATTGACTATAATTAACCCATGTACTATTTTAGTCCTAATATGTCTACATGAACAAATAAAACAGACAAAGATAGAAGAAAGGAGTTTTTCAACAAATCCTATAAGGATTTTCGGAACCAAGAAGAAAAGATATCTCCAATCACCATCAAATGACAGACACCTTAAAGCTCTAAAAAAGATGATGACAAAGCAATAGAAGTCAGATTAAAAGCTCATCTATTTTTCCAAGAGTCTGTAAGTGTCTAGAAAATCTTGTACGCACTTTTGTAAGGTTGACAAACTAATATGGTGCAAATTTCTAATTAAGTAAATATGAAGAGACGGATAATTCGTCGAACTTCTGTAAAAATTCGACGAATCATCCGATCGCAAACAACTAGTTAGTGAGAAAAAGTTCGGATAATCTGCCAGAATTTTGCAGTAAACCAACGGATAATCTGATCCATCACAACAAGTTTTGTGAGGCAAAGTTCGGATAATCCGTCGGAGTTCCGCAAAAATCTGACGGATCATCCGATCAATCACAATAAGTTGTGTGAGCAAAAGTTTGAATAATCCTTTGGAGATCTGTATAAATTCGAATGATAATCTGGTTGCCTTGCTGGCCTTATTTAAAATTCAAATCCAACGACATCTGTCACCTGCATTATAAATGCATCAACAGCTCTATTTCTAGTTGTTACTGTAGTCCGGATAATCCGAAGGATTTTCGCAAAAATTCGTCGGATAATTCGATTGTCGGCTAAATGTACCTTTGGATTTGTATAAATAAGAATCATCGCTCTTCATAAAGACTTATCCTTTTGAGCCTTAAATTATCCAACTACCAAAAGAGCTCTACCATTACTCTACAAAGTTTTCACTTGTCATCCAATCAAAAGTGCTAGAGTATTCAAGTTTTGTAGATCTTCCAAGTGTTCAAGAAGATCAAAAGCCTTTTTTCTTTTATCTTAAGTTGAAGTTGACAAGCCTTCGAAACAAAACTCGTGTGTAAGAAGTTGACGAGCCTTCGAAAAAAACTCGTATGCAAGAAGTTGGCGAGCTCTTCGGATCCAAACTCGTGTTGAAGTTGACGAGTTCTTCGGATCCAAACTCGTGTGTAACTATTTACACAAATAGTGGATTAAAGCCGGAGAGAGTTCCGGGACTGGATTGTCCCTTGGGAGAATAACAGGATATATCAAGTGTTTGAATCTCTCTCAGTTATTATGCTTTAAATAGCTTTTAATTATTGGTAATTATTTTTTTATCCTATTCACCACCCCTATAGGGTTCTATACCAGTATAAATTCATACTTAGGGTACCCGTACTAGGTACGACATCTAAAAGGATAATCATGTGACCATGACGCGTGAATCCAAGACCAACATAGGGATTAACTAAGTAACTCAATCTGGTAGACGCATTGGGAAGGGAAAGAATTACGAGATCATATTATACTAGCCACCCCAGGTTTACCCTAACGTGTCGGGTTGGCCGCCATGAATATTGTTTAATCTGTCTATAGTGGATGACAATATCCGACTTCTATGTGTTTTGAGTTATATGTTCCGTACGGTAGTCCTTCGGGGGACCGGTGCATAATCAATGTGCTACGCACTAAATGGTGGATTAGCTACCCTGCTAGAACGACACGATCTGAGAATTCTATAAACAACATTGTGGGGATAACCCCGCAAATATAGAAAGCTGTAGGAATCATTGACCCCTAAAAAATGACTTACTTGTGATATGTATTTCTTGTCAGTAGTCGAGTAACATGGACTGTCATAGTGCGTGGTCCAACTCATATCCTTGTTTGGTTCTTGGGTTGGGCTATCGTGCTATGACAGGCTATGGTCCTTTATTACGACCAGAAGTCCATAACTTGACCAGGGTTATAGAATGTATCTTATCTCGGTACAATATTGGCACCGTTTGTCCTTGTCCGGTTGTAATGGTGCCATATGGTTTCGATAATACGTTATAAGCCTGTAACTCATGAGCCAAGTCTTATTATTAGTTATTATGCTTGGGTTTTTGTCTCTCTCTTATGTGTACCCTTATGGTACTTGCTATTCGGGGCTGACCCCACTGGTTTTATTTATCCAGAACTCGTAGCAGAGCCTGATGACCCAGTCTTCTTCTCTGACAACAATGGTGCATACTAGGAGCATGGTCGTCGGAGGACTCTAGTGGGTTTCTTCTCCACCACTATAGTATCATTAGTTTTGTTCTGGCATTTAGCTACCGACACCTATTTAGCCGATTATTTTGGATATTTAGTTTACATGGATTGTTGTAATTAAACAGACTACAGCTGAACATAATTATGTACTTATGACTCTCTGAGCTAGCTGACTTATAAAGCTAGCTCCTTATGATCATTTTGATGAAGCGTCAGGGATGCCTTACTGCTATATCCTATATGTTCATTAATTATTGTTTTCTTGTTTTGGATGAATAAGACATAGGTGTAATGTATGACCATAGGCGACTTGATTGTAGTATACACACCCTTGTATCTTGACAGTCGTGAATGTTGTGTAACATCTTCGTACATCATACTGAATAGCTAGCCATGTCTGTCCCTGTATTCTGGTATTGGGGCATGATAAGGTCTTAGTGGTGGCCTATACAAGTTTGATTTTTCAGACTTATAAGGTATTATTATTATAGGAGTCTCAGTTAAAACCTGTTCCCTTTGATCTCTTTCCTCGTCTTCTCTTTCTCACCTCAATTGTTAATTTAAATTGCATCCTCAAATCTTTCTTGTCTTGTTATTTGATATCCTATATCTTTCCCTATAAGGGTGCTTCATTTTCAGTAGCTGGTGATGCTAACGTGGAAGAATATCTTACATAGTATGGCTCGACAGGACAGCAACAGGAAGGAATACCTCCTCCTGGTCAGATTTGGGTAGAGATTATGTCAGAGCCAATAGAGCAGCAGGTGCCAGAGGCTCTTGCACTACCAACAACGTCGGTAGCGGTGACAGTACCCGATGTTGTAGTACTCCTTGAGGTTATTCATGGATTTTTGACCACTCAGTAGCGTCAGGCGGAAGCCTATCAACAACAACAAACCCAACAGTAGGAATATAAAGTACTACTGAATTAGGGATTACAGTTAGCCCTTGAGAGGAGTGTCATGACTGATTCGAGAGCGTCAAGAAGGTTTTGCCGACTTAACCCGAGGTACTTTGATTTTATGGAGGATGCCATTACGACGGATGCTTGGCTTTAGGATATTTAGGCCATTTTGGTAGCAGCAAAGGTTCCAGCAGAAGAGAAGGTTTGCCAGGTCAGATTATTACTTCAGGATGTCGCCCGCGACTGGTAGACATCAGAAGAGGTTGGGTTGAGGCATCATGTTCCTTGTGATAGCTTCAGTACTAGGTTTAAGGACAAGTATTTTGGCGTGGTAGCACGGTATGTGCTTCAACAGAGGTTTATCAGTCTCATGCAGGCTGGTAAGATGATGGATAGATATACAACAAAATTCTGCATACTGAGTTGGTTTGCATTGACGATGGTGGCTATGGAGCCAGAGAAGGCTAAGAGGTTCCAGCAGGGACTTCATCGGAAGATTCTATAGCTGGTATAGGGGTACGACTACCAGACTTTTGATGCAGTTTTAATGACAACTCGGAGGCACGAGCATACCAAATGATGGTTGGCGATAAGGACTGGGGGCCAAAAGTGGTTTCATGACCAGAGGGGGAGCGGAGGATAAGTGCAGTGAATGTCAGCACCAGTATCGGACGTTCGTATTCATGATCAAGGGGCACCGCGATGGCTGATAGTACCTATATTAATAGTACTAGCTTGGCATCAGCAGCCGAGGAACCAGCAATAACGTCAGGGGGCTCCCATAGGATGTACCTACTATGGTAAGGAAGAGCACACTAGGGATGTATGTCAGGTAGTTAATTGGTTATTCATAAGTTATAGTAGCCCAGATCACAGGACCCCTAGTTTCCCTATAATGTAGGCCAGGAGGGCCAGTTCAACAATTTCTGGCGTTGCCAGCTCCAGAGGTATCACCGATCAGAGGGCCAACATTGGCAGTAAGGACATTAGCCTAGAGTCTATCGATGCAGGCTCAGATGTTTCACTATATACATAATCATGGAGGCCAGCAGAGGCTGCAGTAGCATTGTCAATAAGGACAACAACAGGGAGCTTAGCATGGCCAGGGTCAGGTATTGACTTTGTCTTTGGAGGAGGCACTAGCATCATGCAATGTGGTTGCAGGTACTATTTTTGTTACCTTTTTTTTCCTATAGTAGTAGTATTTAATTCGAGGGCTACCCATTCTTTTATATCTGCACAATTTGCGATACGCATTGGATTGGAGTTTGAGGCATTTGTAGAGAGGATGAATATAATTACTAGAAATAGGCTCGTAGGAGTTAGTAGAGTGTGCTTAGCATGTCTGATCGTTGTGTGTGGGCATTTATTACCCACATCTTTGATTGAGTTCCTTATGGGCAACTTCGACGTTGTCCTAGGCATGGACTGGTTGAGAGACAGTCATACTACGATAAATTATCGAGGAGGTAGGATGGTATTTAATATTACAGGCATTGAAGAGTTCACATTTATGCGATCATTAGAGGATCATTTCAAGGGTATAGTTACAGCGGCAGTAGCAGCGAAGGAGAAGGTTTCGAGATTGGACAAAGAGTTTCTTAATGTTTTTGCAGATAAGCTTCGGGTATAACACCAGTAAGATATGTAGACTTCTGTATTGAATTGAATCCTAGAACGAAGCCTATATCTAGCATGATTTACAGAATATCGGAGCCAGAGTAGGACAAACTTTATCAACATATGGAAGAATTGAAGGTGAAGAAGTTTATTCGAGATAGTGAATCGTCCTGGGGAGCATCGGTGATTCTACTACCCAAGAAGGACGGGACGACACAGATATGTATTGATTATAGGCAGTTGGATATAGTGGCTGTAAAGAACAAGTACCCGCTTCCAAGGTTTGATGATTTGTTTGATCAACTGAGTAGAGCCAAAGTCTTCTCGAAGATTGACCTTCGATTTTGGTATCATCAGGTGAGAGTCCAGGAGTAGGACATACCCAAGATAGCATTTAGATTACGATATGGGCATTATGAATTTTTGGTGATGCCATTTGGATTAACTAATGTCCCAATAGTATTCATGGACTTGATGAATCGCACCTTTATGCCATATTTGGATAAGTTTGTAGTAGTGTTTATAGATGACATCTTCGTCTATTCCAATAGTGAGGTTGAGCATAAGAAACATCTTTACACAGTATTGCAGACCTTAAGGGTGTCACGCCCCGATTCTGTGGAATCGCTAGTCGTCTCCCGGGCGTGATGCCGTGCGAACCTAAGTTGCAATCGCACAAGGCATAGTCATAAGGTTATCCAAAATACAATATCAAGTTAGAGTACGCAGAGAAATTGAATGACACATTTAAAATAGAAATAGACTTTTTCATTGATAATAAAAACTTTACATTGACTTCTTTACAATCATTGCCGCGCGGGCTACAACATGACTCGACTTACAAAATGAACGTCGATGAGATAGTCGTTCCATACATTACATCCCTTTTTACAACCAAAAACCATTACACATTTCTACCTGCTATCGTGGGAAGTCGAGTCGCCATGTCTTCTTTTGGACTGAGTGCGGGTCTTCTTCAAAGGAATCCAGAAACAAGCCTTTACACGCGGACGAGGCTTCAAAAGGGTTCACGTCGCCTTGAGTTTCAAGTGGCACGCCCTTCGTGGTTCGGGGTACCTGCATGGAGAGCGAGGATCAGTACATTATACTTTGTACTGGTGCGTGGCTATTTAAGTTCCAAGCTCTCATTTGGTTGAAGAGTTTATATGACTTAAAGTATGAATGTTTCTAACCATCCTAATGAATTGCAAACAAGCATATGACAAGCATAATGAAATTTACGTTGATACTTACCCACGGCGGCCCGTGCCGCGCCTTGTGAAACTTACCATGCTCTTCCCTGTCAATTATTATCATTTCCATACCAAGTGCAATATTTCGTGTGTTGGTCACTGGCTCCCAGAGCCATCGTGGACTCCTTCTAGCTTTTATTAGATGAGGTCCTTTGAGCGCGAGTAGCGAGCCCTGCTGCAAGTCCTCGCCTACATTGTGCCCAGCACAGCCTATGAGATGTTTCCTTCTTGGCCGCAACGGTCCCGTGGCCCCGGGTTGCCATGCGGGGAAACTTTACCTTGTCGACAAGTTGTCCATGACCGTGCAAAGACCATTTTTCTTCTTTTAGTTATTAAGACATAGCCTACATTCTCTTTAAAAGCTCAATCATTTTACCGTGCCCGTGCCCTTGCATTCAATCTTTAATCCGCAACAACACTATCGATTTACCAAAAAAGGGGTCAAGAAGAGAAGGGTCAGCCACTCACCTTGAGTTTACTTCGGCGAGAGGACTTGTTGGTCGTGCTAGACGTCGCCTACGCAATTATCTGAAATCGCACAAGCAACCGATTAGAACACTGTATTATTCAAGGAGTTCGATAGGAAATGCGAGTACGAAATGCAAGCCATAAAAACCATCGAAAACATTCACGAAAGCGCATTCAGAAAATAAAGCCAAAACCAACGCAAGCGGCGTGAAAAGCAGAGCAACGGAAGGTCTCTCCCGACTCAGCTGCAGAGTCAATCCTCGAGGCGTAACCCGTTGAATATGGGACTTGGTTCTGAAGAAGACATTCTATAACGAGGAATGGATCTTAATTCAACCATTTTCGTTCGATCGACTCGGTCGATCCCGACCTATCGATCCCGATCGAATCGATAGCGACAGTGTTCCTTTCTCCCACACCCCGTGGACAGAGTACGGGGCACGATGTAGGGACGGGGCACTACACCATAACCAACTAAGAAAAAGTTTCGTCCTCGAAACTTAAAATAGAACCTACCTCTACGAGAACAATGAAGGAAACTTTTCCTTCATTTCTGACTCAAGCTCCCACGTCGACTCTTCGACCGAATGGTTCCTCCAGAGGACGCGGACGAGGGAAATAGCACGGTTACGGAGAAACTTATCCTTGCGCTCCAAGATTTGTAACGGCTCTTCGACATATGACAAGTCTGCCTTCAGGTCCAGCTTACCCAAATCCACAACATGGCTCGGATCATGCACGTACTTTTGCAATTGCGACACGTGGAAGATGTCATGTACCTCTGACAACGCAGGCGGCAAGGCGATTTGTTAAGCTACATGGGCGACTCGCTTCAATATTTTGAACGGGCCAACAAATCTTGGGCTGAATTTCCTCTTTACACCGAACCTGGAAACTCCATGCATAGGCATCACTTTCAGGAATATATGGTCGCCTTCCGAGAACTCGAGGGGGCGTCGATGCGTGTCGGCATAGCTTTTCTGCCGGCTTTGTGCTATCTTCAATCTTTCTCGTATTAACTTGACCTTCAGCACGGTCTGCTCTACCAGCTCCGGACCAAGTATCTGCCGTTCCCCGATTTCATCCCAGCAAATGGGCAATCTGCACTTTCGGCCGTACAAAGCTTCATACGGCGCCATTTGGATGCTGGACTGATAGCTGTTGTTGTATGCAAACTCGGCCAGCGGTAGATGGACGTCCCAACTTGACTTTAAGTCGATCGCACATAATCGTAACATGTCTTCGAGAATTTGGTTCACCCGCTCTGTTTGGCCGTCAGTCTCAGGATGATAAGCTGAGCTGAACTTCAACTTGGTCCCCTGTACTGATGAAGACTACTCCAGAAGTGCGCTACGAACCGTCCATCCTGATCCGAGACGATATAAACTGGGACCCCGTGAAGCCGAACTATTTCATCAAGGTATATCTGAGCAAGGAGGTCGATGCTCCAAGTAACTTTGATGGCGATAAAGTGCGCTGACTTTGTTAGTCGATCGACGATGACCCAGACGGCGTCGTTTTCCCGCGGCATCCTCGGCAAGCCAACAATGAAGTCCATAGTGATATGATCCCATTTCCACTCTGGAATGGCGAGGTTCTGCATCTCCCCGCCCGGTCGCTGGTGCTCGGCTTTGACTTGCTGACAGGCCATACATTTTGACAAAAAGAGCGCTACGTCCCTCTTCATGCCGTGCCACCAAAAGACAACGCGGAGGTCCTTATACATCTTGGTGCTGGCAGGATAAAAGGAATATTTTGCATAGTGTGCCTCCGTCATTATCTCCTTTCTAAGTTCTACGTCGTTCGGTACGCATAGCCGTCCCTTCACGCGTAACACTCCCGATTCATCCTCTATAAAGTCGGACGCTTTCCCTGTCGATATCAGCTTCCGCATCTTCTCCAAGTAGGGGTCGTCCTTCTCTGCAGACTTGATCGTCTCCAGTAGGCTCGGTTCCACCCGCAGTTGTGCCAGTTTTACGTCTCTGAAATGAACTCGGAGCTCGATGCCCATTCCTTCCAAGTCATGCAGTAGTCGATCGTTGATGCATAACGAAGCTAAGTACTTCCGGCTCAGCGCATCCGCTACCACATTTCCCTTGCCCGGCGTATAGTCGATTGATAAGTCATAGTCTTTGATTAGTTCGAGCCATCGCCTCTGCCGTAAATTCAGTTCTTTCGGGGTGAAGAGATACTTGAGGCTTTTGTGGTCCGTATAAATCCTTTACGCCACGCCATAGAGATAGTGACGCCACAGCTTCAACGCGAACACAATTGCCGCTAGTTCTAGGTCGTACGTGGGGTAGTTCTTCTCGTGCGGCTTCAACTACAGGGAAGCAAAAGATATCACCTTATCCCACTGCATGAGCACACACCCCAAGCCCTGGCCAGAAGCATTGCTGAAGATTTGAAATCCCTCCGTCCCTTCAGGAAGAGCAAGTATCAGGGCCGAAACGAGCCGTTGTTTGAGCTTCTGGAAGGAAGCTTCATAGTCGTCTGACCATTTGTATGTGACTCCTTTCTGGGTGAGGCGAGTCAACGGCGATGCGATCTTCACGAAGTCCTTCACGAAGCGTCGGTAGTATCCCGCCAAGCCTAGGAAGCTTCGAATTTTGCTAACTGATGCGGGCCGTTTCCAATCAGCAATTGCCTCGACCTTCTTCGGATCGACTGCGATGCCGGCGACGGAGATGATGTGCCCAAGGAATGAGACACTGTTCAGCCAGAGCTCGCACTTGCTCATCTTCGTATACAACTAATTCTCTCGAAGGGTTTGGAGTATCGTCCGCAGATGCTCTTTAAACGAGGCCCTTTTATCGTACAACTGCCATCGTGGACTCCTTCTAGCTTTTATTAGACGAGGCCCTTTCAGCGCGAGTAGCGAGCCCCGCTGTAAGTCCTCGCCTAACATTGTGCCCAGTACAGCTTATGAGATGTTTCCTTCTTGGCCGCAACGGTCCCGTGGCCCCGGGTTGCCGTGCGGGGAAACTTTACCTTGTCGACAAGTTGTCCATGACCGTGCAAAGACCATTTATCTTCTTTTAGTTATTAAGACATAGCCTAAATTCTTATTAAAAGCTCAATCATTTTACCGTGCCCGTGCCCTTACATTCAATCTTTAATCCGCAACAACACTATCGATTTACCAAAGAAGGGGTCAAGAAGAGAAGGGTCAGCCACTCACCTTGAGTTTACTTCGACGAGAGGACTTGTTGGTCGTGCTAGACATTGCCTACGCAATTACCTAAAATCGCACAAGCAATCGATTAGAACACTGCATTATTCAAGAGTTCGATAGGAAATACGAGTTCGAAATGCAAGCCATGAAAACCATAAAAAACATTCACGAAAGCGCATTCAGAAAACAAAGCCAAAACCAACGCAAGCGGCATAAAAAGCAGAGCAACGGGAGGTCTCTCCCGACTCAGCTGCAGAGTCAATCCTCGAGGCGCAACCCACTGAATATGGGACTTGGTTCCGAAGAAGACATTCCATAACGAGGAATGGATCTTAATTCAACCGTTCCCGTTCGATCGACTCGGTCGATCCTGACCTATCGGTCCCGACCGAATCGATAGCGACAATGTTCCTTTCTCGTGCACCCCATGGACAGTGTACGAGGTACTACAAAGGGTGCATCAACTTTATGCGAAGCTTAATAAATATGAGTTTTGGTTGGATTATATTTCGTTTCTGGATAGATCCTTTCTGGAGTAGGAGTGTCAATAGATCAGAAGAAGGTTGAGGCAATAGAGATTGGTTGGTACCGAAGATGGTAGCAGATGTGCGTACTTCCTAGGATTGTTAGGTTATACAAGAGGTTCATGGCAAACTTTGCCAGTATTTCAATACCCATGACGCATTTGACGCGTTTGATGTGTAAGGAGATAGAATTTATTTGGTCAACAGAGTGTCAGGCATCTTTTGTAGAGTTGAAGAAGATATTGATCTCAGCCCCGATCTTGACACTTCTAGTTATATCAGAAGGGTTTACAGTATATTGTAATTGTTACGCCCCGATTCCGTAGAATCGATAGTCGTCTTCTGGGCGTGATACCGTGCGAACCTAAATTACGATCGCACAAGGCACATTCATAAGGCTATCCGAAACACAACATCAAGTTAGAGTACGCACAGAAATTGATTGACACATTTGGAATAGAAGTAGACTTTTTATTGATAATAAAACTTCAATTACATTGACTTCATTTCATTCATTGTCGCACGGGCTACAACATGACTCGACTTACAAAATGAACGCCGATGAGACAGTCGTTCCATACATTACATCCCTTTTTACAAGCAAAAACATAACACTTTTCACCTGCTATCGTGGGTAGTCGAGTCATCATTTTCTTTTGGACTGTGTGCGGGGTCTTCTTCAAAAGTAATCCAGAAATAAGCCTTCACAAGCGGACGAGGCTTCAAAAGTGTCCACGCCGCCCTGAGATTTTAAGCGGCACGCCCTTCGTGGTTTGGGGTACTTGCGTGGAGAGCGAGGATCAGTACATTACACTCTGTACTGGTGAGTGGCTATTTAAGTTCCAAGCTCTCATTTGTTTGAAGAGTTTATATGACTTAATGTATGAATGTTTCTAACCATCCTGATGGATTTCAACAAGCATATGTCCAGCATAATAAAATTTATGTTGAACTTACCCACGGTGGACCGTGCCGTACCTTATGAAACTTACCATGTTCTTCCCTATCAATTGTTAACATTTCTCATATCAAGTGTAAAATGTACGTGTGATTGGTCACTGGCATCATAAGCCATCCTGGACGTATAGCTTTGTTAATCGAGGTCCTTTCAACGTAAGTAGCTAGCTCAGTTGCAAGTCCCCGCTTAACCTGTGCTGAAACCTTATGCACGACTATACCATGTTTCCTCCTAGGCCGAAATGGTCCCGTGGCCTCGGGTTGCCGCTCGAGGAAACTATCGCCTTATCGACAAGTTGTCCATAACCGTGTGAAGACATATTTTTCCTATTTAGTTATTAGGACATAGCCTACATTCTCTTCAAAAACTCAATCCTTTTCCCGTGTTCGTGCCCTTGTATTTATCCTTTCATTCGCAACAACATTATCGATTTACCTATGAAGGGGGTCGAGAAGAGAAGGGTCAGCCACTCACCTTGAGTTTACTTCTGGCGAGAGAACTTATTGATCGCGCTAGACGTCGCCTACGCGATTACCTGAAATCGTACAAGCAACCGATTAGAACACTGCATTATTTAAGAAGTTCGATAGAAAATGCGATTTTGAAATGCAAGCCATAAAAACCATCGAAAACATTCACGAAAATGCGTTCAGAAAACAAAGCCAAAACCAACGCAAGCGGCGTGAAAAGCAGAGCAACGAGAGGTCTCTTCCGACTTAGCTGCAGAGTCAATCCTTGAGGCGCTGCCCGCTGAATATGGGACTTGGTTCCGAAGAAGACATTCCATAACGAGGAATGGATCTTAATTCAACCGTTTCCGTTCGATCGACTCGGTCGATCCTGACCTATCGGTCCCGACCGAATCGATAGCGATAATGTTCCTTTTTCGTACACCCCGTGGACAGAGTACGGGGTACTACAAAGGGTGCATCAACTTTATACGAAGCTTAATAAATATGAGTTTTGGTTGGATTATATTTTGTTTCTGGATAGATCCTTTCTGGAGTAGGAGTGTCAATAGATCAGAAGAAGGTTGAGGCAATAGAGAATGGTTGGTACCGAAGATGGTAGCAGATGTGCGTACTTCCTAGGATTGTTAGGTTATACAAGAGGTTCATGGCAAACTTTGCCAGTATTTCAATACCCATGATGCATTTGACGCATTTGATGTGTAAGGAGATAGAATTTATTTGGTCAACAGAGTGTCAGGCATCGTTTGTAGAATTGAAGAAGATATTGATCTCAGCCCCGATCTTGACACTTCTAGTTATATCAGAAGGGTTTACAGTATATTGTAATTGTCACGCCCCGATTCCGTAGAATCGATAGTCGTCTTCCGGGCGTGATACCGTGCGAACCTAAATTGCGATCGCACAAGGCACATTCATAAGGCTATCCGAAACACAACATCAAGTTAAAGTATGCACAGAAATTGATTGACACATTTGGAATAGAAGTAGACTTTTTATTGATAATAAAACTTCAATTACATTGACTTCATTTCATTCATTGTCGCACGGGCTACAACATGACTCGACTTACAAAATGAACGCCGATGAGATAGTCGTTCCATACATTACATCCCTTTTTACAAGCAAAAACATAACACTTTTCACCTGCTATCGCGGGTAGTCGAGTCATCATTTTCTTTTGGACTGTGTGTGGGGTCTTCTTCAAAAGGAATCCAGAAATAAGCCTTCACAAGCGGACGAGGCTTCAAAAGTGTCCATGCCGCCTTGAGATTTTAAGCGGCACGCCCTTCATGGTTTGGGGTACTTGCGTGGAGAGCGAGGATCGGTACATTACACTCTGTACTGGTGCGTGGCTATTTAAGTTCCAAGCTCTCATTTGTTTGAAGAGTTTATATGACTTAATGTATGAATGTTTCTAACCATCCTGATGGATTTCAACAAGCATATGTCCAGCATAATAAAATTTATGTTGAACTTACCCACGGTGGACCGTGCCGTGCCTTATGAAATTTACCATGTTCTTCCCTATCAATTGTTAACATTTTTCATATCAAGTGTAAAATGTACGTGTGATTGGTCACTGGCATCACAAGCCATCCTGGACGTATAGCTTTGTTAATCGAGGTCCTTTCAACGCAAGTAGCTAGCTCCGTTGCAAGTCCCCGCTTAACCTGTGCTGAAACCTTATGCACGACTATACCATGTTTCCTCCTAGGCCGAAATGGTCCCGTGGCCTCGGGTTGCCGCTCGAGGAAACTATCGCCTTATCGACAAGTTGTCCATAACCGTGTGAAGACATATTTTTCCTATTTAGTTATTAGGACAAAGCCTACATTCTCTTCAAAAACTTAATCCTTTTCCCGTGTTCGTGCCCTTGTATTTATCCTTTCATTCGCAACAACATTATCGATTTACCTATGAAGGGGGTCGAGAAGAGAAGGGTCAGCCACTCACCTTGAGTTTACTTCTAGCGAGAGAACTTATTGATCGCGTTAGACGTCGCCTACACGATTACCTAAAATCGCACAAGCAACCGATTAGAACACTGCATTATTTAAGAAGTTCGATAGAAAATGCGATTTCGAAATGCAAGCCATGAAAACCATCGAAAACATTTATGAAAATGCGTTCAGAAAACAAAGCCAAAACCAACGCAAGCGGCGTGAAAAGCAGAGCAACGAGAGGTCTCTTCCGACTTAGCTGCAGAGTCAATCCTTGAGGCGCTGCCCGCTGAATATGGGACTTGGTTCCGAAGAAGACATTCCATAACGAGGAATGGATCTTAATTCAACCGTTCCCGTTCTATCGATCCCGACCTATCGGTCCTGACCGAATCGATAGCGATAATGTTCCTTTCTCGCGTACCCCGTAGACGGAGTATGGGGCACGATGTAGGGACGGGGCACTATACCATAACCAACTAAGAAAAGTTTCATCCTCGAAACTTAAAATAGAACCTACCTCTAGGAGAATAATGAAGGGAACTTTTCCTTCATTTCTGACTAAAGCTCCCATGTCAACTCTTCGACCGAATGGTTCCTCCAGAGGACACGGATAAGAGGAATAACACGGTTGCGGAGAAGTTTATCCTTGTGATCCAAGATTTGCACCGGCTCTTCGACATATGATAAGTCTGCCTTCAGGTCCAGCTTACCCAAATCCACCATATGGCTCGGATCATGCACGTACTTCCACAATTGTGATATGTGGAAGACGTCATGTACCTCTGACAACGCAGGTGGCAAGGCGATTTGGTAAGCTACCGGGGCGACACGCTTCAATATTTCGAATGGGCCAACAAATCTTGGGTTCAATTTCTCCTTCGTACCGAAACTGGAAACTCCCCGCATGGGCATGACTTTCAAGAATACATGGTCGCCTTTCGAGAACTCGAGGGGACGTCAGTACGTGTCGGCATAGCTCTTCTGTCGGCTTTCTGCTATCTTAAATCTCTCCCGTATTAACTTGACCTTCTGCACGGTTTGCTCCACCAGCTCCGGACCAAGTATCTGCTGTTTCTCGACTTCATTCCAGCAAATGGGCGATCTGCACTTTCGACCGTACAAGGCTTCATATGGTACCATTTGGATGCTGGACTGATAGCTGTTATTGTATGCAAACTCGGCCAGCGGTAGATGGACGTTCCAACTTGACTTCAAGTCGATCGTACAGAGTCGTAACATGTCTTCGAGAATTTGGTTTACCCGCTCTGTTTGGCCGTTAGTCTGAGGACGATAAGCTGAGCTAAACTTCAACTTGGTCCCCAACGCTGAATGTAGACTACTCTAGAAGCGCGCTACGAACCGTCCATCCCGATCAGAGACGATAGAAACTGGGACCCCGTTCAGCCAAACTATTTTTTCAAGGTATATCTGAGCAAGGCGGTCGACGCTCCAAGTAACTTTGATGGTGATAAAGTGCGCTGACTTGGTTAGTCGATCGACAATGACCCAGACGGTGTCATTTCCCCGCGACGTCCTCGACAAGCCAACAACAAAGTCCATAGTGATGTGATCCTATTTCCACTCTGGAATGGCAAGGTTTTGCATCTCCCTGCCCGGTCGCTGGTGCTCGATTTTGACTTGCTGACAGGCCATACATTTTGTCACAAAGAGCACTACGTCCCTCTTCATGCCATGCCACCAAAAGACAACACGGAGGTCCTTATACATCTTGGTGCTACCAGGATACAAAGAATATTTTGCATAATGCGCCTCCGACATTATTTCCTTTCTAAGTTCTGCATCATCCGGAACGCATAGCCGTCCCTTCACTCGCATCACGCCCGGGGGTGCCTTCGACATTATCTCCTTATCCTGCTACATGAGCACACACCCCAAGCCCTGGCTAGAAGCATCGCTGAAGATTTCAAATCCCTCCGTCCCTTCAAGAAGATCAAGTATCGGGGCCGAAACGAACCGTTGTTTGAGCTCCTGGAAGGAAGCTTCACAGTCATCTGACCACTTGAATGTGACTCCTTTCTGGGTGAGGCGAGTCAACGACGATATAATCTTCGCGAAGTCCTTCATGAAGCGTCGGTAGTATCACGCCAAGCCTAAGAATCTTCGAATTTTGCTAACTGATGTGGGTCGTCTCCAATCAGCGACTGCCTCAACCTTCTTTGGATCGACTGCGATGCCTGCGGTGGAGATGATGTGCCCAAGGAATGAGATGCTGTTCAGCCAAAATTCGCACTTGCTCATCTTTGCATACAACTGATTCTCTCGAAGAGTTTGGAGTACCGTCACAGATGCTCTGTATATTGCGCTCGATCCTTCGAGTAGACGAGAATGTCGTCGATGAAGACTACTACGAATTTGTCAACGAACGGACGGAACACCCGATTCATTAGATCTATAAAGACGGCAGGAGCGTTTGTCAGACCGAACGACATTACCAAGAACTCATAGTGGCCATAGTGAGTGCGAAAGGCAGACTTTGGCACGTCATCTGGCTTGACTTTGAGTTGGTGATAACCCGATCGCAAATCAATCTTTGAAAACACTGTTTACACCTTGGAGCTGGTCAAACAAGTCGTCGATGCGGGACAGGGGGTATTTGTTTCGATCGGTGACTTTATTTAATTCCCGATAGTCGATGCAGAGCTGCATCGATCCATCCTTCTTCTTTACAAATAGCATGGGAGCACCCCACGGTGAGACAATCGGACAGATAAACCCTCTGGCAAGTAATTCTTGTGGTTGTGCCTTTAGTTCCTTCAGTTCTGCAGGGGCCATTCTATACGGAGCTTTCGAGATCGGCCGGATGTCGGGAAATGTGTCGATGGTGAACTCTATTTCTCGATCGGGCGGCATGCCGGGTAGCTCGCCCAGAAATACGTCGAGAATTCTGCCACAACGTCGGTCTGACCTGCGTTTGCACCATCTTGTCGCATTTCTCGTACGGAAGCTAGATAGCCTTCGCACCCGGAATGCAGCATCCGTCGAGCAGATATTGTGGAGATCACCATGCAGGTCGGCGATGCCTCACCACACGAGTAGCAGAATTCAGGCACTCCAGGTATACGAAATGTGACCCTCTTTTCAGTACAGTCTATGGTTGCGTTGAACGGACCAAGCCAATTCTTGCCCAGTATGATGTCAAAGTCCTTCATATATAGAACTATCACATCAAGACCGATCTTTTGACTCCCAATACATATGGTTCCTCCCCTGCAGGCTAAGTTTGTGAGTAGTGGCATGCCCGAAGGCGTACTTACGCTAAGATCAAGGTCTAACGATATTACAAGAAATTTGTGCTCGGCGGCAAAGTCCGCCGATATGAATGTATGTGAAGCATCTGAATCAAATAACACACAAGTAGGTACATTATTAAAACTCAATATACCTGTCACGACAGTGTCGGAAGCGAACGCCTCGTATCGAGTTAGAGCAAAGACACGTCCCTGAGCATTAGGGCGTCGGTCTTGGTTGTTGGACTGAGTGGGCTGAGGAGGTCGGGGCACCTGTCCTCGATTCTTCTGGCGGTGTTGTTGTGGCGGGGCATTATGATTCCATTTCTGGGGCAATCTTGTTCATAGTGACCCTTCTGTCGGCAAAAGAAGTATCCCCCATCGAGGACAAAGTACTTGCTCGCCTCAAGCCTAAGGGAACCGCACATGGCACATTGCGATGATGGGTTATGTCCCTGATAACCGCCATGGTTCGGATGCTTTGACGCGTGATTGTTGTCTCCTGTATAGCTAGAACGTTTGTGATTGGAGTGGCGCACAACGTCGTCAGCACCAGAAGGATGCAGGCTCTCAAGGCGGAGAGCGTGATTCAGAGCCTCGTCCACGGTCTTGTACTTCAGGACCCCGACATGCGCATCGATAGAGTGTCGCAGACCCACCTCGAACCGTCGCACACGGCACTCTTCTGTGGGCAGAAACTGACCAGCAAACTTGGACAACTTGTTAAATTCTGTGACATACTGTTCTACTGTCTGATTTTCTTGCTTCAATTGCATGAATTCATTTTCCTTCGCTTGACGAGCGGCTACAACATGACTCGACTTACAAAACGAATGCCAATGAGATAGTCGTTCCATACATTACATCCCTTTTTACAAGCAAAAACATAACACTTTCTACTTGCTATTGCGGGTAGTCGAGTCGTCATTTTCTTTTGGACTGAGTACGGGGTCTTCTTCAAAAGGAATCCAGAAACAACCCTTCACAAGCGGACGAGGCTTCAAAAGTGTCCACGCCGTCTTGAGATTTTAAGCGGCACACACTTCGTGGTTTGGGATACCTGCGTGGAGAGCAAGGATCAGTATATTACACTCTGTACTGATGCATGGCAATTTAAGTTCCAAGCTCTCATTTGGTTGAAGAGTTTATATGACTTAATGTATGAATGTTTCTAACCATCCTGATGGATTTCAACAAGCATATGTCTAGCATAATAAAATTTACGTTGAACATACCCGCGGCGGACCGTGCCGTGCCTTATGAAACTTACCATGTTCTTCCCTATCAATTGTTAACATTTTTCATATCAAGTGCAAAATGTACGTGTGATTGGTCACTAGCATCACAAGCCATCCTGGACGTATAACTTTGTTAATCGAGGTCCTTTCAATGCAAGTAGCTAGCTCCGTTGCAAGCCCCGCTTAACCTGTGCTGAAACCTTATGCACGACTATACCGTGTTTCCTCTTAGGCCGAAACGGTCCCGTGGCCTCGGGTTGCCGCTCGAGGAAACTATCGCCTTGTCGACAAGTTGTTTATAACCGTGTGAAGACATATTTTTTCCTTTCTAGTTATCAAGACATAGCCTACATTCTCTTTGAAAACTCAATCCTTTTCCCGTGTTCGTGCCCTTGCATTTATCCTTTCATTCGCAACAACATTATCGATTTACCTAGGAAAGGGGTCGAGAAGAGAAGGGTCAGCCACTCACCTTGAGTTTACTTCTGGCGAGAGAACTTGTTGGTCGCGCTAGACGTTGCCTACGCGATTACCTGAAATCGTACAAGCAACCAATTAGAACACTGTATTATTCAAAAAGTTCGATAGAAAATGTGAGTTCGAAATGCAAGCCATAAAAACTATCGAAAACTTTCACGAAAATGCATTCAGAAAACAAAGCCAAAACCAATGCAAGCGGCGTGAAAAGCAGAGCAACGAGAGGTCTCTTCCGACTCAGCCGCAGAGTCAATCCTTGAGGTGCAGTCCGCTGAATATGGGACTTGGTTCCGAAGAAGACATTCCATAACGAGGAATGGATCTTAATTCAACCGTTCCCGTTCGATCGATTCGATTGATCCCGTCCTATCGGTCCCGACCGAATCGATAGCGACAGTGTTCCTTTCTCACGCACCCCGTGGACGGAGTACGGGGCACAATATAGGGATGGGGCACTACAGTAATGCTTCCAGTAAAGGACTCGGATGTGTATTGATGCAGCATGGAAGGGTGATATCATATGCATCTTGACAGCTTCGAAATCATGAAAAGAACTATCTGATCCACGATTTAGAGTTAGCAGTAGTAGTATTTTTGCTTAAGTTATAGAGGCACTACTTGTGTGGGGATCGAGTAGAGATTTACACTGATCATAAGAGCTTGAAGTATGTATTCACCCAAAGGGACTGAACATGAGGCAGAGAAGATGGTTGGAGTTACTGATGGATTTTGATGTGAATCTTCAATATCATCCAGGCAAGGCAAATGTGGTAGTAGATGCCTTGAGCAGGAGAGGTAGTGCATTCATCTTGACCTCATAGAGACACATTTTAGAAGATGTTTAGGAGATGGGAATTGATGTAATCTTATTGTAGGATACATGAATTATCGCCAGTTTGCAGATTTAGTCTACTTTGGTGGAGAGGATCAGAGCAGCACAGGCAGAGGACCCGAAGATCTAAAAGCTTCGATCAGAATGTGAGTCAGGTCTCAGAAAGGAGTTCGTAATCCATGAAGATGGTATACTTAGATTTAGAAATCGTCTTCGTGTACTAAGTAAAAACCTTCAATAGAAAGTTATGTTAGAGGCTCATAGTTCTCCTTACTCCATTCATCTTGGAGGAACAAAGATGTATCAGGATATCATATAGCACTTTTGGTCGAATGGTATGAAGAGGGAGATAGCGAGATTTGTTTCCAGATGTTTAGTATGTCAGCAAGTGAAGATAGAGCAGCATAGGTCAGTAGGATTGTTGCAGCCGTTTCCTATTCTGGAGTGGAAGTGGAAGCACATAATGATAGATTTTGTGACCAATTTAACTAGATCCCTGACTGGTCAGAACGTAGTTTGGGTGATAGTGGATCGACTCATGAAGGTTTCTTATTTTCTTTCTTTCAGAGTGGGACAGTCTACAGAGCAGTTGGCAGAAATATATATAAAGCAGATAGTAAGACAACATGGCATTCCAGTCAGTATAGTATCAGATCGAGACATACGGTTTAGCTTTCACTTTTGGCAGAGTTTGTACCAAAGTTTGGGTACCAAGTTGAGGTTCAGTACAACTTACCATCCGCAGACAGACGGGCAGTTAGAGAAAACCATACAGACATTAGAAGATATTTTGTGAGCTTGTACCTTAGACTTTGACGGATCTTAGGAAGATCATTTTCATTTGGTAGAGTTTTTCTACAATAACAGTTATCAGTAAGTATTAAGATGGCTCTGTTTGAGGCATTATATGGAAGGAAGTGTAGATATCCTCTAGCATGGGACGATGTGGGAGAATGAAAATTATTAGGACCGTAGACGATTACGTAGACAAGAGAGACAGTCAAGTTGATTAGAGAACGACTATGAGTTGCATAGGACCGACACCATCATTAGACAGATCAGTATCGTAGGCCTCTAGAGTTTGGTGTCGACGACCAAGCATTTCTATAGATTTTTTCTACTCGGGGTGTCATTGCATTTGGATCTTGAGGAAAGCTTAGTCCGAGATACGTTGGTCCGTTTGATATTCTCGCCCGGGTAGGCGATATTGCTTATCGTCTTGCCCTTTCGCCTTTGCTACATGATGTACATGTGTGTTCATGTACTTCAGTTGTGTAGGTATGTCCCGGATCCGAGTCATGTCCTCGATCATTCTAAGCTGGTCGTTTGTACCGACCTGACTTATGAGGAACAACCTGTATCTATTTTGGATCAACGAAAGAAGGTACTTAAGAACCGGACTATTAGTCTTGTCTGTGTCGCTTGGGGCCATCACTCATCGGAAAAGTCGACATAGGAGCATAAGGACGAGATTAGATCTCGATATCCGTACTTGTTTGACTCAGAAGGTATGTTTATTCTTATGCTATCGTAGTCTGTTTTCATGCTTGATTTACACCCGCTAGGTGGATGATTGTTCTCTAAATGCCTGCTATAAATTGATAGGGTTGCATGTGTAATTAGTCCTATAATTAGTGCCTTACTTGCCTTGATTTCTCTATCTTGTATTAGTTGAAATTTCGAGGACAAATTTTTTCTAAGAAGGGTAGAGATGTCACTTTCCGATACTAATATTTTTTTCCATATATTATCTGTGGTATCCGTATCCGTGCACCTGTGATCCTATATTTTGCACCTGGTCATGCCATAGAACAGTATTCCATCGCGGAATAGTGTGGCATCCCTTGTCCTTGTTTGGTTGTAAGCATTGTTTACTACTTCGATGATAGAAATTATGGACCGTATTGTTATCAGTTTTTATTTAATTATTTAATTTATTAGTTTAGCATGTAACAATTAACATGTCATATTAGTCACATGGTTAGGGCATGGAAGGATTAGGATTTTTATGAGCCAAACCACCTACTATAAATATTCTCTTCTACTTTCTCTCTCCTCATTAGCCCTCATTTATTTTTCCTCAATAACTTTTAGGCAAGTACATCTTGCACTAAATGGAGAGACCACTTGTATTTTCATTCTTGTTATTTCTTTGATATTATTAGTCACGATTGTTCATCTCTTCATTCTCTACATGTTTAGTACTTGGCATTTTTGATTTTAATGGGTTGTTTTGTGTAGATCTAAGATTCTAAAACTAGGGTTTTATGGGTTTTAGTAGTTTTGATCTATCAAACTTGCTTATTTTCAAAAAATAATTATTCCATGCTGTAGAGAATTTGATTTCATACAATTTTGGCTTTTATTTTGCTCAATTTTGAGTTCTACAGCTCAAGTTATGGACATTGAAAGTTTTGAGAAACTCTATGGCCGAAGCTTGTAGTTCGGGACAATGACCCTCTCTTGTGCGCTTTGCGTGTCCGGGCACTCTAGCGCGCCCTGTGCACAGTGTGCAGCACGTTTAGCGCATCTGCCACGTGTGCCGCTTGCCCCTGTAGGCTCATGCGCCCCACGCACTGCGTGCTTGCGCGCCCCGCACGTCGTGCACCCATCCCCGCACGCTATAGGCCAGTTATGTCCTGGAGTAGAGTTCCTAGATATCAAAGCACCTACAATGTGTTTGACCATCCACTTATGTGCCCAAGTGACCTTTGTGCCTAGTAGCTATCATATGACTATGTGACTTGACTATATTTCTGACCGGACTACTTGTGCATGTGTTTGTATATCCTTTGTGTGTACTGAGGTACAATCTATGTGTGCATTGAGGTACTATCCAACGTGCTAAGCCAATCCTACGCGTTATATGTCAGTATATTCAAAGTCTCAAGCACATACACAATAAACGGTCAGTAGCAATGATGTGGTGTTGCTTGTTTGATTGATGCATTACACTAAGAATAGTTCCATATGTAGGACTCCATGAGCCTGTATGAATTCATACTTAGGGAACCCGTACTAGGTATGATATCTAAGGGGATAATCACGTGACAATGACTCAGGAATCCAAGTCCAACATAGGGCTTAACTAAGCAACTCAATCTGGTAGATGCATTGGAAAGAGAAAGAATCTCAAGATCATGTTATACTAGCCATCCCAGGTCAGCCCTGCTGTGTCGGGTTGGCCGCCACGAATATTGTTTAATCTGCCTATAGAGGATGATAATATCCGAATCCTATGTGTTATGAGTTATATGCTGTACGGTAGTCCTTCGGGGGACCGTTGCATAATCAATGTGCTACTCGTTATATGGCGAACTAGCTAGGCCTGCTGGAATAATAAGATCTGAGGATTCCTATAAATAACATTACGGGGATAACCCCGCCAAATATAGAAATCCGTAGGAATGATTGGCCATTCGCAAAATAACTTGCTTGTGATCTGTATTTTCTGTCAGTAGTCGAAGAACATGGACTGTCATGGTGCGTGGTCCAACTCATGTCCTTGTTTGATTGTTGGGTTGGGCTATCGTGCTATGACAGCCTGTGGTCCGAAGTTACGACCAGAAGTCCATAACTTGACCAAGATTATAGGATGTATCTTATCTCAGTATAATATTGGCACCGTTTGTCCTTGTCTGGTTGTAATGGTGCCGTATGGTTTCAATGATACGTTATAAGCATATAACTCATGAGCCAAGTCTTATTATTAATTATTAAGCTTGCGTTTTTGTCTCTCTTTTATGTGTTCCCATATGATACTTGATATTCGGGGCTGATCTTGTTGGTTTTATTTGGCCAGATCTCGTAGCAGAGCCTGAGGACCCAGTCTTCTTCCCTAACAGCAATAGTGCATACTAGGAGCATGGCCGTCGGAGGACTCGAGTGTGTATCTTCTCCACCACTCTAGTATCATTAATTTTGTTCTGGCATTTAGCAACCGGCACTTGTTTAGCCGGTTATTCTGGATATTTAGTTTACATGCATAATTGTAATTAAATCAGACTGCAGCTGAATATGTTATGTATTTATTGTTGGCCCATTGGTCATGGTCAAACCTGATTTTAATAATTGATCAAACTCTGTCTCGATATAAATGCAAGTCAATTCAGATGTTTACCTACGACGTTTTGGACACTGCTCAACGATGGATATCTACTATGTTCAAGACCGAATCTGTTTGCCACTCAGAATATGTTTCCTTCAAAGCAATATAATTTTTATTTTATTGAGTCTAGGAATACATTGTACACAAGTCGTACTGGCAAATAGGCTATCATAAAATCGTTTTTGAAAACTGACCTATCTTTTTAAAATGACCTATGTTTTTGAAAGACATCTATTTTACAAAAAGTTTCTGAAGGACTTTTCAATAAGCCAAAATTATTTTTCTCAAAATCAACTGACTAAACCCTGACAGAACTCGGCCAGAGTTCTGCCAGAGTTCGGCCAGAGTTCGGCCAAGTTGAACGTTATGTGAACGTTTGATTTTGAACTTGGTCTCCCTTCAGTTGCGGTTTGTTACAAAGAGTTCTGTCTGAATTTTGCCCGAATTCTGTCAGAGTTCTGCCTTTAGAAAAACTATAAATAGAGAAGGATTTCGATCATTTCAAATCACCAGTTCACTTTCAATCTCTTCTCTTCTAAAGCTTACATTTCTTCCAAAGAGTTCTAAAAAGCTTCCATTTTCAAATCACAAGCCAGTTACAATCTTCTAGTCGATTTGCCAGTATGGTGCGGTCTAGAAGTTTCAGAGCGATTATAATCAGAGGCTTGATTGAAGATACAACTCTTCACAATTGAAGTTGGTCAAGTTCTTCGTATCAAAGCTCGCGTCTGTAGAAGTTGCAAGGACTTCGTATGAAAACTTGCGGGATTTTCCAATAATGGATTCAACTGGAAGGTAGAGTTCTTCCGACTAGACTAGTCCTCACAAGAGGAAAACCAGTATAAATCTCGGTGTTTGCGTTTACCTTCTGATCACCTTTTTATTCTGTCATTTATTTTGTGATTATTATTATATCTGTGATCTAACTGCTAACGAGTTTTTAATTAGCAATATTCTGCTGCCTACTCTATTTACCCCCCTCTAGAGTATTCTTCTTTATGATTTCGTTCTACAATTGGTATCAGAGCAGGTTATACAGGTAAAGCAAGGTAAAATTATAGTTATATTTAATTGTTATATAGATCACAATATTACACATGGCAACTGTGAAATTCACAAGTGAAGAGCCACAAACATACCTCCACTGTTTGACGGCATAAATTACACTTATTGGAAAACACGTATGAGTTTCTTTCTGAAATCTCTTGATTTTGACTTATGGTTTATAGTTATTGATGGCTATAAAAAGCCCCCTCGTATTAATGTTGATAGAGTTCAAGTTGAAAAACCCCATGACAAATATACAAAGGATGAAAAGAAAAAGGCTAGTCTTGACGCACGTGCTATTAACGCTCTATTTTGTGATTTAGACAGAACTGAATTCAACAGGGTGTCTACCTGCACATCATCAAACGAAGTGTGAAATTTTTTCGAAGTAACCCACGAAGGAACAACACAAGTCAAGGAGTCAAAAATCAGCAGACTTACTCAGGAGTACGAGACGTTCAAAATGAAGCCAAGTGAATCAGTCACTCAGATGTTTACAAGATTCTTGGATATTGTAAATCCTTTGTCTTCACTAAGCAAGGATTACAGTAACCATGAGAAGATTCGTAAACTTCAACGAGCTCTTACAAAGAACTGGATTCTAAATGCTACAGCAATCATTGAACGGAACGACCTCTCAACAATGTCTCTGGAAACACTCATGGGTAAGCTACTCACTCACGAGTTAGAACTTCAAGACTTTGAAGATGCTACACCAAAGGAGAAGTCAGAGAAGTCGATCGCTCTCAAGGCTCAACATAGAAGAACTGTTGAAGACGACTCTGATGACAGCGACTCCGACTCTGAAGATCAAGCTCTTCTGGTAAGAAAATTCAAGAAGTTCATGAGATTTAACAGGAGAACAAAAGATAGCAACAATAATAACAAGAAAGATCCGATTTGCTACAGATGCAAGAAAAAATGACACATGAAGAAAGATTGTCCAACAGCATCATCATCAAAGAAAAGCAACAAATATGACAAAGGCTACCTGAAGAAATCTACGTCAAGGAAGTACAACAACACAAGCATATGACATGAAAGTGAGGCCAGCGACTCAGAAGTCGAACAATCAGATGACGCAGTAAATGTATGCTTGATGGCTTGCGATCAGGTAATCACTAATCCTCTATTTGATCCTTATGATGATTTCACCTTTGAGCAACTAGGAGAGGCTTTCAGTGACCTACTAAATAATTACAGAAAACTGTATAGTAAATATGAAACCTCTAAGAAGGTACTCAAAGAGTATAATGGTGAACTAGAAAGACTTATCGACCAACTAGATCATGTTAGAAATAATGACTCTTCAAATGAGTCTGGCGAGCTTTCTTCTATTAAGTTGTTGTTACACCAAACTATCATCTAGTTAAAGAAAGACCTATCTAAGGAGAGAAAGAGTCTCCAGTGTGTATAGGTCAGATTAGAATCACTCACATCTGACTATACTAGATTATATGACACTTCTAAAAAGTTGGAAATTAGTTTAGGAAAATGGCCTGAAGTTGCTGCTTCCTATCCTAACACGTGTCAATTATCGAATCATCGGAACACGCCCAACACTGTCAGACCAAACCATACCAAAACTATGCCCGAGAAGACTAATAGGCATGCATTTTTCTATACTAGAAAACCAAAACCTACCAATCATTCACCTCATACTACTTTCAACACTCAACATGCTAAATGTCATTACTGTGGCCTCATTAGTCATATATCTTCTACATGTAGAATCAGAAAGTTAGGATTTAAATGTTTATGCATGGGTACGAAAAACTAACTAGTCAGGACCATACAAGAAATGGGTACCAAGAGTTTCATCTGTAAATTATTTTGTAGGTCGGATGCCCTTCACATGCTAGGAGCAAATGGATCCTCGACAGCGGTTGCTCATGACACATGATCGGTGACGCTTCACTATTCGTAACACTCTCGAAGAAGAATAAAAAAGGATACGTCTCCTTCGATAATAATTTAAGAGGGTACATAATCGGTATCGGTGACATTGGTAAGGCTCCCTATCTAGTGATTAAAGATGTGTGTCTAGTTACCGAATTAAAACATAATCTGCTCAGCATAGGCCATTTAGCTGATCACAGTTATGGTATTAACTTCGTCAAAAATAAATGTACTATAGTTGATAGTTCAACTGGTAGTACTATATTTGAAGGTATTAGGGAAGACAACATATATGTTTTCTATTTGTTGGAAGATGCTAACAAAGCAGGTAGATGTTTGATGGCCAAAAGCATCGAGAGTCAACTATGGCATATGAGACTCGGCTATGCAAACATGGATACAATTTCAAGACTATCTACAAAGAAGTTGGTACGCGGCTTACCGAACATTTCTTTCAAGAAGGATACGGTATGTAGTGAATGTGAAAAGAACAAAGCTACCAAATCCGCATTTAAATCCAAAATGTTGTAAGTACCACTAGACCTTTACAACTATTACATATGGACGTATTTGGACCCTGTAGAATTGCTAGTCTAGGTGGTAAGTTATATGCATTTGTCATTGTAGATGATTTTCCTAGATATACATGGGTTTATTTTCTTGCATACAAGAATGATGTATTATCAGAATTCGTCACCTTTTACAAGAAATTACAGAATGAAAAAGGGTTCATGATTACTCGCATTCGTAGTGATCATGGCGGCGAATTTGAGAATGCAGAATTCAAGTAATTTTGTGACACACACGGTTATTTGCATGAATTCTCTTGCCCTAGGACTCCGCAACAAAATAGAGTTGTGCAACGTAAGAACAGAACTTTATCTAAAATGGCTAGAGTAATGTTAAACCAGTTTAGTCTACCTAGATACTTTTGGGCTGAAGCTGTCAATACAGTATGATATATTCTCAATAGGGTTCTAATTCGACCTATATCGAAGAAGACTCCCTATGAATTATGGTTTGATAGAACACCAAATGTTTCATATTTCAAGATTTTTGGTTGTAAATGTTTTATTCTTAATACTAAAGACAATTTGAGTAAATTTGATGAAAAGGCCGATGAAGGTATATTTTTAGGTTATGCAGCAGAGAGCAAAGGATACAGAGTCTTCAACAAAATAACCATCATCATCGAAGAATCAATCAATGTCAAGTTTGATGAGCTAAATCAACACTTAGATGATGATGACAATGAAGACATAATCACACCAAGTACAGCTACTACAAAACTTCACACGGAGATGTAAAACTATCACATCAAGTATCAGATGAACTTCAAGCAAAGAAGCCGGAACTAGTAATCCTGAGACTACACCAAAAGAGATGAGATTCTTGGCTGATCACCCAAAGGACTTGGTAATTGGTGAGATTACCAAGGGTGTAAGTACTCTCGTTCCTCTAATAAAGATATAGCTTCTTATGTTGCTTTTGTTTCGCAGTTTGAACCCAAAAATATTGAAGAAGCATATAGTAATAATTTTTGGTTAGATGCTATGTAAGAGGAATTAAACCAATTCGAACGGAATCAAGTTTGGGAACTTATTTCCAAGCCTATTGATCATCCGGTCATTAGCACCCGATGGGTATTCTGAAACAAGCTGAACGAGAATGGTTTAGTGACTCTAATAAGGCTCGACTCGTAGCTCAAGGATACAATCAAAAAGAAGGTATCGACTATGATGAGACTTATGCCCCAGTTGCGAGATTAGAATCCATTCGCATGTTATGTGCATTTGCATGTTTTTATAATTTTAAGTTATTTCAAATGAAAAAAAAAGTTATTTCAAATGGATGTGAAAAGCGCATTTTTAAATGGCTTTATAAAAGAAGAAGTTTATGTAGCTCAACCTCCCGGTTTTACTGATTTTAAATTTCCTAAATATGTTTTTAAGTTGAAGAAAGCCTTATACGGTTTGAAACAATCCCCTCATGCTTGGTACGATCGTTTAAGCTCTTTTATACTTGATAATGGGTTTTCGAAGGAAAAGATTGAAACTATATTTTTATAAAATCTTTGAATAGCAACATTCTTTTGATTCAGGTCTATGTAGATGATATTATTTTTGGATCTACTAATGAATCTCTTTGTCAAGAATTTTTAAAGTGTATGCAGAATGAGTTTGAGATGAGCATGATGGGAGAGCTGAAATTCTTTCTCGAACTGCAAATCAAACAAACCAACAACAGAACGTTCATAAATCAAGCAAAGTACACAAAGGATCTATTAAAGAAGTTCGACGTGGAAGGAGTCAAGCCACTTAACACTCCAATGGCGACTTCAACCAAGCTTGATATTGATGAACAAGGCAAACCTGTCGACATACGTAAGTATCGAAGTATGATTGGTAGCTTACTGTATTTAACTGCTAGTTGACCAGACATTATGTTTCGCGTTTGCTTATGTGCACGTTTTCAAGCTAATCCTAAAGAATCACATATGTGCGCAGTTAAGCGTATCTTCCGATACCTTAGAGGCACTTCTTCTGTCGGCTTATGGTATCCTAAAACTACGTCATTTGACCTAACCGGTTATTCTGATGCTGATTTTGTCGGATGCAAAGTAGATAGAAAAAGCACCATCGGCACATGTCATTTCCTAGGAAAAGCTCTAGTCCCTTGGTTTAGTAAGAAGCAAAATTCTGTTGCATTATCAAAAATCGAGGCTGAGTATATCGCCGCAGGACGTTGTTGTGCACAAATTTTGTCGATGAAACAAACTTTAGAAGACTATGGATTGCATTTTACACACATACCCATTTTCTGTGACAACACTAGTTCTATTAATTTGACTAAGAATCCAGTATGTCACTCTCGTACTAAATATATCGAGATTAGACATCACTTTCTTAGAGATCATCAACAAAATGGAGATATAGACCTTGTATACATAAACACACAGAATCAATTAGCTGACATACTCACAAAACCTCTAGCGAAAGATCGTTTCAATTATTTATGTAGAGAATTAGAATTTTAGATGTCAATAATATTAATTAATTGTGTTTTATTAATTGATATTCGATACTCAATAACTGTTTTCAAGACAAGCCTAAAAAGAGTCTGTCTGTCACCACGACTACGGTCAAAGCGAAGAGGTGCTTAAGAGTTCTCCGGTGAACCTCCGTTAGCTAGGACAGTACTCTTACAGCTAATCTGAGACAAATGCTGTGTAAAGAATATTAATATATAAAATAATATTAATTATATTATTTTGAAATTTAAAATTACTAAACTCTTAATTAAATATTTGAAACGAACTGCTGAAAAAGATGTGGCCCCACAATTTTTTTAATATACATATATAGCCAAGCAACCCTTGGCGAATTCGGCCAGAGTTCGACTGGGTATATATATGTACAAGTCAGAACCCGAGGCCCCCTCTTCTTCATTCTTCCAAACCTCATCAAAACAGCAGCGACCGTACCCCGAAAACCCTAGTTCTTCTCCACCTACCTTCTTCCAATCTACGTGGAGATCTTCGTCCAAATTTTAAATTCATGCGGAGAATCTCATTCTCTCCAGCATGCCTGATTCTCGGAAGGTATAATTCCTTCTCTTTTCCACTTTTCAATTATCAGGATTTCTTGTTTTTGGGATAGAATGCCTAAGGGATTCAATCCTTTCAAGAGGAAGAAGACACACTCCAGTGAAGAGGCATCGTCTTCTGATCCGTATACGGATTCCCTCTTTTCTCTAGTCCAATCAGATGACGGTGCATCAGACGCATTTTATTTCAAAACTCCCGACCAAGGCCTACTTTGGTATGCCAATTTCATTATGCATACTATTTGTATCGGATTTCCGATCAAATGGACTGTCTTTTCCGACCACCGTCCTTACTTTGAGGTATTAGGATTATAGCACTTTCCTACTTTACAATTTCCTATAGCGACTAATGCCATTAGACTATTTTACTGTAATTTTGTGTTAGATACTTTTACCGTAAGAACACGTGTCGGAGGGATAGATATCAAGTTTAATGATGAAAAGCTAGCGGAAATGCTTGGTATTCCATACGAAGGTGCCCCGCTCGATGACATCACTAATTTTGGTTTTCCCGATGGTACGACTCTCGTTAGTTTCAAGAATGAGCTTTGTGCGCCCACACATGCTCGTCCTGGAAAGTTCAAGGCCAATAACTTGAACTTGTTTAACTATGAATTATATTGTATCATCTATTCCACTCTACTTCTAAAATCTACTTCAAAAGATGATGTCACTGCATTTGAGCTTTCTGCTTTATATCACATTCTTAAGGGGATACCTTTCTTTGCCCCTAAGACTATCATTCAGATGATGGGTAGATGTCGTGGAAGAGACCGCAACCTCTCTTATGCGATGATCATCCCACGCATCTTTCAGAGATTAGATATTGACTTATCCACTTGTGCTCTGGACCCTGAGCCCAAGTTTCTCAAACTCTTTCGTCGCAGCATTGCCACTGTTCCTCCACCTACTGCACCTGCTCCTCCTGTACCTACTCTTACAATATCTGGTCCTCTTCAGTCTTTTTCTATGACCTTTGAGGGTATTCATCAGTATCTATCAGATCTGCAGTCATTTTATGTTGACACTTCCAGGGAATATGAGTTCCATGACGTGACTCGGTTCCAGGCTATTGCTAACTCCTTCGTCGATCTGAGATTTGCACAGACGGGTCACTCTGCTAGCTCTCTACCTCGAGACCCTTCTGTTTCTGGCTACCACATTGATGATGAGGCAGTCCACTCTCTGTTTCGGCCAAAAAATGTATATGATTGGTATCGTACTTCTGGTGCCACTCCTCATACTTCTGGAGCTGGTCCATCTGGACATGCTGGCGCTGCAACCGATGATGATGATGATGAGGATGATGATTTCTGAGATGTTACTATTTGAGACTGTCTATTTTGTCTTATGTTTACTTGGAAATGCTCCAACATTCCAAGAATTATCAGTACTCTTTCTTTTAGTTATGATTTATGACTTACATAGACATATGATTTTATGCCTCAGTTTGGCATTTGACTCACATTAGTTTATTATTCAGTACTTTATTTGTTTCAGGTTTATTCTAGCATTATCTTTCTTTATGCTTTTATATAAACTGCCTGTGACAAAAATTATGCCTGTATTGTTTATACCATATCTGTTTATCTTATTATGTCTATAATGTTTATACCATTCATGTGTAGAAATAATGTTAGAAATAATGTCTTTATTTAATTTTTTGTGTTTCTTCACTACTTGTTACTTATACAATTATTGCGGGGGAGCTTTCTCTTTTACAATTATTTTGCTAAGTGACAACGGAGGAGAAATAAGATATAACATCTTTCTGAATACAGGTTATGAACAATTTTATTTTTTCTCTGTAACCGACGGTATATATTTTTGAATTGATCCAAACCAAGATGTTATATCGGCAAGGTTTGTCAATTATCAAAATAGGAGAGATTGTTGGCCCATTGGTCATGGTCAAACTTGATTTTAATAATTAATCAAACTCAATCTCGATATAAATGCAAGTCAATTCCGATGTTTACCTACGATATTTGGACACTGCTCAACGATGGATATCTACTATGTTCAAGACCGAAGCTGTTTGCCACTCGAAATGTATTTCCTTCAAAGTAATATAATATTTCAATTTATTGAGTCTAGGAATACATTGTACACTAGTACTGGCAAATAGGCTATCCTGAAATCGTTTTTGAAAACTGACCTATCTTTTTAAAATAAACTATGTTTTTTAAAAACATATATTTTACAAAAAGCTTCAGAAGGACTTTTCAAAAAGCCAAAATTGTTTTTCTCAAAATCAACTGACCAAACCCTGACAGAACTCGGCCAGAGTTCGGCCAAGTTGAAAGTTATGTGAACGTTTGATTTTGAACTTGGTCTCCCTTCAGTTGCGGTTTGTTACAAAGAGTTCGGTCCAAATCCTGCCCGAATTCTGTCAGAGTTCTTCCTTTGGAAAAATTATAAATAGAGAAGGATTTCGATCATTTCAAATCACCAATTCACTTTCAATCTCTTCTCTTCTAAAGCTTATATTTCTTCCAAAGAGTTCTAAAAAGCTTCCATTTTTAAATCCCAAGCCAGTTACAATCCTCTAGTCGATTTACCAGTACGGTGCGGTCTAAAAGTTTCATAGCGATTATAATCAGAGGCTTGATTGAAGATACAACTCTTCACAATTGAAGTTGGTCGAGTTCTTCGTATCAAAGCTCGCGTCTGTAGAAGTTGCAAGGACTTCGTATGAAAACTTGCATGATTTTCCAATTGTGGATTCAACTGGAAGCTAGAGTTCTTCCGACTGGACTAGTCCTCACAAGAGGAAAACCAGTATAAATCTTGGTGTTTGTGTTTGCCTTCTGATCACCTTTTTATTACTGTCATTTATTTTGTGATTATTATTATATATGTGATCTAACTGCTAACGAGTTTTTAATTAGCAATATTCTGCTGCCTACTCTATTCACCCCCCTCTAGAGTATTCTGCTTTATGATTTCGTTCCTACAATTGGTATCAGAGCAGATTATACAGGTAAAGCAAGGTAAAATTGTAGTTATATTCAATTGTTATATAGATCACATCATTACACATGGCAACTGTAAAATTCACAAGTGAAGGCCAAGCCAGAAACAGACCTCCACTGTTTGACGACACAAATTACACTTATTGGAAAACACGTATGAGTTTCTTTCTGAAATCTCCTAATTTTAACTTATGGTCTGTAGTTATTGATGGCTATAAAAAGCCCCCTCGTATTAATATTGATGGAGTTTTAGTTGAAAAACCCCATGACAAATATACAGAGGATGAAAACAAAAAGGCCAGTCTTGACGCATGTGCTATTAACGCTCTATTTTATGCTTTAGACAGAACTGAAATCAACAGGGTGTCTACCTACATAACATCAAACGAAGTTGTTTGCCATGAAATATAAAAGAACAGAACAATTATCGGAGGACCGAACTTTTACTTCACGTTACAAACTCGCTTGTACAAAGAAAGCCTAGGGACGAAAACCTAGGTACAACAATCTAAGTACAATTGTTTATTTTAGATTCTGGGGGTAACGATAGAGGCTCGGGAAAGCGACGGCAGCTCTGCCTTACTCCTTGGACGATCGGTATGCAGCCTTGGCTCCAGAAGATTGCTTGGCGTTGGAAGAAATGCTCTTCTTGCACTCCTCGTATTGCTCTTCTGGCTTCTCTCTCTCTGGATTGATCTTTGTGAATTTTTCTCTCTGATTATTGAGAGGAGTGTCTCTCTGTATGTGCGTATCTCTCTCTATCAGTATGTATATCCTTTTTTTTGCAAGGGAATGGCACCCTGCTATTTATAATAGTGGGGGCATCATTAGGGTTTGCAATGATTGCCCCCTCTCAAAGTGGCGGCGGCCTGATAAGTAATCAATCGGGGCCATTAATCTTGGGCATGAAGGATCTGGGCTATTAATGAGGATTATGCCAAATCATGTCAGTCATTAATATTGATTACAATAAATCTCCATCATGATGATTTGCTGATATCTACAAATCTGAATGAATCAATTTAATTCATTCTCTTGCCACGTGTCCCAAATCATTGGGATCTGACCCTAGATTTGATTACCTTTAGGACACGTGTTCTGTCATCATTGTTGAGCTGCATGAGGAGGGTTCATATTTGGGCCGCATGAAGGTCGTCATGACTGAGCCGCATGAAAGGTTTCATGACCGAGCCGCATGAATAGTCTCTATAGTCGAACCGCATGAAGGTTGTCATGACCGAGCTGCATGAATATGTTCATGATCGAGCCGCGTAAAAGTCTTCATGGTCGAGCCGCATGAGAGTCATCATAGCCGTGCCGCATGTGTTTCTTCATGGCCGAGCCGCATGGGGGACCTTTATGGTTAAACCGCATAGGTTTTTCTGTACTAGCCGCATGAACTCATCTTATTCTGGCCGCATAAGCTTGCCTCGAAACTTGGTAGACAGCGCCACTTTGAAGATTTTCCTTATTCCCGAAACTTGGCAGACAGTGCCACTCATTATGAGAACTTTATGTCAGGTCTGTCATCTGTCAGCTGGCAGTCATCAGAGCATTAAATGCGTCGTTGGGTACAGCTGTTTTGAATACCAAGTGGCCTTTCTCTCTGAGCTGCATGAGTTTACTCGAACTGCCTATGTGCTTGAGCCGTATGGGACTCATGGGCCCTCCGAGCCGTATGAGGCTTTTTTGGCCACATGGACCATTTTTCTCCTTATTTTTCATGCTTCTACAAGACCCCCTTCAAAGTTTTCAATTTGCAAAATTGAAATACTTTGAATAAGAAGCATGATTATGCGAGAGCCGAAGGGATATATTCTGTCCTAACCGCATGGAACTTTCCAGCCGCATGATTATCTCCGCCGCATAACTCCCTGAACCGCATAGGCTGTTTTAGCCACATGAGCTCCTTGCCACGTCTTCCTGCCACGCGTGCAAATCTTTTTTAAATCTTCTGTATTTAATGCTCTTGATTTGCTGTCAGATCTTAAGAGCCGCTTTTTTGGTCCAGGATCCCAAGAGTCAGGCTATTATTCAGCCGTCTTTTGCCTCGATGACCGAAGAGTCGGTCATTTGTGTTGCACGCGGATCGAGGCGTTCCTTCTTTGTCTATAAATAGGAATACTTCCGTTCTAGGAAATCTTCTTTTCTCTCTCTCGTCTTCGATCTTTTGCCGCTCTAACTCATTTCTCTCCCAAGCACCCATGGCTCCCAAGAAGGCTGCTGCGTCGAAGGCTGCGAAGGGCAAGGCGGTCGCTTCTGCGGCGGCTGCGACGACAAACGTGGCCACTCCTCCGCCAGCCGTTGTTCCTTCTGTTCATTCCGATGTTCATCCGCCCATCGCTGGTAAGGGCATTTCTTTAGAACCCTAACTGCCATGGCTCTGCTGCATAACTTATGCATAAGCCGCATGTATAAGGTTTGTCGTTATGACCGCATAAGCACTTCGCCCAGAAGGTTGCATGGGCTTGTCATACTCGATCTGAACCGCATATATACTCTCAGTTTGGGCCGCATGAGCGTAGTTCACTTTTGAACCGCATAAGCTCATCTGCTCGTTGCCGCATAAGTCTGTCTGTTCAGGGCCGCATGAGTTCGTGCGGACTTTGAACCGCATAATCTCACCTGAATCCGAACCGCAGAAGCTTTATAAGCTCATCTGACTTGATTTGTATAGACTCGTCTGACTCGGAGTCGCATAAGGCTATGATGAACCGAACCGCATGGACTCATCTGGTTCTGAGCCGCATGAGGCTGTGACGACCCGAGCCGCATAGACTCGAATAATCTTTCAAATGCTCCTTTGTTTTGACTATCTTCTAATCTTATTTCTTTCGTCTCTTTCTTCAGTGAATCTGCCAGTAAATCCTGTAGGGGAACTCCTAGTGGGCTCAAATCAGTTTACCTTGGGCGTGCGTCTTGATGACTTAGTTAACTACATGCTGAATCAGTTTCCTGCTAATGAGCCTTTGGAGAGGCTGAAGCCTTCATTCCTCTTTGGAGATGCTTTAATCATAAAGAATCTTCGAGTATTAGAGATCTCTGAGAACTGGGATTTTTCTTTGGATGGGATGGCGATCCATATTCCTCTCATGGAGCGTCATTATCCTCTGTCGTGGTTCAATATGGTATTGTTGGACAGGAAGATGGTGTGCAACTTAACTCCTACCCAATCAGGGATATTGATAGACGACATTCATTATAACCCGAACATGCGGTCAGCATACGCAGGTAAGGATTCTGTCCTCCGGTACATGATGGGCCTGGCCCCAGGCTCTTTCATGAACGTATACGGTCCCAACTTCACATTCACTCAAGCTGATACATTCCTGAATCGGCTTGCTCATAAAAAATCTTATCCGATTGGCAGACTGGCAATGCTGAACTGGATAAACCCCACTTCTATGTGGGCCTACTTGACCACTTGGGTTCTGCTGACCTACGGAACATTCCTGCGGGAGGTGGGACTTTATCATGCCATTCGGGGCACTTGTCACGGGCTTCCTATCAATAAACCATTGTTCGTGGCGCTCTTGGAGATGTATAACCGGCAAACGGGGACGTTCTTTGCACCCGGAGGGGAGTTGGGGTTTGCTCTCCATGAGATGTATACTGTCTCCAAACTTCCGTGGGGGAATGAGCCTTTCGAGGTGTACACCCCGTCGAACGAGGAGTTCGAGGACTTGAACCGATGACTCCCAGGTTTTGTTGCGGTGTATCAGGAGTTGCTGTGCCATCATAGTGCTTGTCACAAGATGGCTATAAAAAAAGAGGATAGCTCAGAAGGGACCGCTCCCCACACCACATCCTGGGTCAATTATCTTTTTAAAGTTGACCTTTCTGGCGAGGTTACTCCTCGAACCCCTCGAACCCAGGGAGAGATAAAGGACCTGATGTTGAGCGTCAAGAAGTCGCAGTCCAAGAGCGACATATTCAGGAGTTAAACTGACTCTCTTAGCTATTTTTACTACGGCACCAGGCAGATGTCAGAGAAGGCACTCCTGGCTGGATTTTTAATAATATGGCTACAGAACTGCATAGTCTCGGGATGGGCAGGTTCTATTGAGAGGATCAGCCGCCACTTCATTCTTCCTGCCGTTAAGCTGGCATTTGGAGTTAGACTGGCTCTTCTTCCGGCTATGGTGTGTAGTATACACCATGGTCTTCGAACATTCTCGTCCAAGGTCATTGCCAGCAAGAAGATACTGGATTTTGAGCGCATAGAGCTACCTTTCCACTATTTGATGGGGTGGTTGTTGATGCACTACAAGTCTTTGATGGGACCTGGAATAGCGAAAGATGCTATAGATGAAGACGCTTTCCTTTTCAAATGCCATCGCCAGTCTTGGGAATAGAATACTATGTCAGCTTGTCGGAGGGCGCTGGCGAGGGTGGATGGGTGTAACTTTTTCGTGTCTGTTCCTCATTTTTTCGATGAGGAAGTGAGGAAGGTATACCTTGATGGTACCGGACCTTCTCACTTTCTGTCTCTGAATATGCTCTCCTGGTTGCGCAACATCTGCCCCGCGCGTCTGGTTTATCGTAACCGCGATAATGTGTACTTGGAGCCCTACCTGCCTAGTAGGTTTTCCCGCCAATTTGGCTATAGCCAGTTATTCCTTGACTGTCCCAGCCCTTGCTTGGGCTTTGAAGGTAGCGTTCTTGATGGTGTCAGGGCATGGAATTATTATGACGCTTATCATACTCGGGCCAGCTTCTCGGTCCTCGATGCTAAGGCGACGAGGGAAATTTTGTACGTGGCTGCTTTGTATCATGTTATGGCGAACAAGCCTCCTGTTAATTTCGATCCGAGTACCAGTTTCATCGTGGGTACCGGTTTAGAGGAGAAGCCCAAGGGGGCTAAGGCTAGAAAGCAACTAGCGCTCCAGACTCCCCTCCCTGAATCAGAATCTTCCGAGTCGGCTGAGGATGATGATGATCATGATAGCGAAGACTCCCTTTCTGGTGAGGGTGAAGAAGTAGCGGATCGACCGCTTACCACACCAGACGACCTGGCGGAGGATCCGTTACTTTCTACACAAGAGAAAGTAGTGAGGGAAGGACAACCTCCCGCTGTGCCTGGTCCCTCATGCAAACGAGTCCGACGTGAGTCTTCTGACGGCAGGGCGACCTTTTCTGTGAAAAGAGCCGCCGTTAGGTCTCGTGGATTGCTTATTACGGAGAGGGGTGAAAATACTGACGCTGCTCCGGAGGTACGACTATTTTGGAGCTATCTCCTTGTTGTGGCTTTCTTTTTTTTCTTGGAGATATGACCTAACCATTTTTCCTTTGTAGGCGTCTGACGTACCAGGCTCTCCTGAACCGTCTGCTGCCCCTGGATTTGATCCGGCCCTTGCTGTTTTGATTAGCGACATGTGTGCCACAGTCCTTTCTGCGGGGGCTCTCTCAGCGGCGGCTGGGGGCTCCCAGGTTGCTGAGGCCTCGGCCCGGGGCGACGAAGGTTTTCTCGGGCCTGTCTTCAAGATCGCTGAACTTCAGCAAGGCGACGCCGATCTCGTTGCATCCCCTCCCGAGGGTGCAGGGGCGGAGGATTCTATTATATCCGACTCGGAGGCCGCTGGTGGAGAGGTCATGGTGGCCGTAGGCGAACCTCAGCCTCCACACTCTTTCGCTGGTAAGATAAGCCAAATATTGACTAGTAAGGGGGTTTATTTGCTCTATCAACATATCCTCCATGTCAAATCGATTCAAGGTTGTCTTGGCCCTACAGGTCCTGACCCTTTACTTCCCACAGCGGATGTTCTTGGGGAAGGCTCGGCCTGCCGTGATCCGGGGAAAAGGAGCGTTTCCTCTCCTTCTCCGACTCATGTCGAGGAGCCTCCTGCCAACTCCGGGCAGATGGGAGGGGAGCTTGTTCCAGGAGAAATGGTCTCTGTCTCATCCTCTGCTGCTCACACGGCTTCAGAGACTGACTTTTCGGCCCTGCCGAGCATTCAGGTTCTGCGGGCTGCTGAAGAGGAGTTGACCGCTGTTCAGGCGTCCTTCCGTAGGGAGTTTGTTTCCCTAGTGGCAGGGGCGGCAGATTCTATCGCGTCCTCTTCAGTGCTGCCAGCTACACTCCCGTTGACACCGGCTTCTTCGGAAGCTCTGGACGAGGTGTCGCAGGATGTGGTCGACAGCTTCTACCGCCATTTAAAGAGGGGCATAGATGCTGCCGTAGAACGGGGGACCCCTTTCTCTCTGTCCCTGCGGTGTGCTCGGGGTCAGATTGAAACTTTGAAGACTCTTCCTAGCGGGGTGGGGTTGGCTGCGCTCCTGGAGCCCAAGTTGGCAGAGGCTGATCAGCTCGTGACCCGATTGCTGGTGTTACGGCAGGCTGACTTGCCTGCTGCAATTGAACGGGAGTAGGGCTTCCTTATTGCCGCTCGGGATAGGATAAAGCTCGCTCGAGACACCGCCGGGCCGGTCGTGAAGGGGGACCTTGACAAGCTTTCCGCTTCGTACGACAGGCTGGGTCATCGAAGTCACACTTGTAGGGCTCGAGGGGAGGCTGCTTCTCATGGATAGCTGACACGAAGGAGCGGATTCTCGCACTTCAGAAGGAATTGGCCTTCCTGGAGTCAGAGCTGAGGGTTGCTCATGCGGAACAGGAATCAATTGTTCAGGAGGTCGAGAAGGTTTCCCGATCTTCCGTTAACCTGGAGCGGGCTTTCAAGAAATTTGAGGACAACTGGCAAGCTCACGCTCATCTGGAGGATGAGGTGGCGCTGACCCAAGAGGCGGAGCGTCGAGTTAGATAGAGGTTTGAGCGGTCGGTTGCCTTGCTGACGGACCGTCTCACGACACTATGTGCCCCGGAGCAGTGATCGGTTTTCTGTTTTCTTTTGCTCCCTCTTTTTTTTGTAAGGGGTGTGATCCCAAATGATGTAGCACTTTGAATGTTGAATAAATGGGCATGTTTCAACTCATCTTCTCTTTCCTGTACTTGTGATGTTTGTGGAATTGGACCCGCTAGAGGATTATTTGTGGACCTGTTACCCATGGCATACCTTGGTTTTAGGTACAGATAACAAGTTTTGGTCAGGATACCTGAAGCAGCCATGGCAAGTGGTCATGGGTGCTCTTGGTATTGGGAGAAGGAATGTCGTAGAGCAGCTGGGCTCCTGGGGATGATGAGATGGTCGGTTTGTGCTAAAAAACTTAGCTGAGGATATTTGTGGGCCTATTATCCTTGGCGTACCCTGGTTTAGGATGCGGATAATAAGATGAAGGAGAACTGGCATACTTGCTCAGAGGTAATGAGGACATGGTAAGTAGGAAAGTTTTTTAAACGTAGAGTCTTCCTACTCAGAGGTAATGAGGACATGGCAGGAGTGAACTCGACGAAGGATATTGGTGGTCAACAGAGGACACTTGTGGTCAACAGGGGACATTTGTGGTCAACAGAGGACATTTGTGGTCAACAGAGGACATTTGTGGACCTATTACCCTTGGCGTACTCCGGTTGTGGGTACAGATAATAGGTCGAAAGGGGATCATCATACTTACTCAGAGGTAATGAGGACATGGCAAGCATGACGGTTTCTTCGACGGAGCCTTCCCATTCAGAGGTAATGAGGACATGACAGGAGTGGGCTCAATGAAGGGGGACACATAGAACGACTCAGAGGTAATGAGGACATGGAAGTTCTATGTAAGGGGTAATTTGTTTTTGGCGGAAGTGGAACGACTCAGAGGTAATGAGGACATGGCCGTTTTAGAAATTTGTGGATCGATTACCCTTTTTGTGCACTGGAAGTACGGGTATTAGATCAGGAGGGAGGATCTCCTTCAAGAAGAAAGTTCAGAGGTATGATCATTCATGACTTGCTACCTGAAAGAGTGACCGAGATGTGAGTTCAGAGGTACCAGCGAGTACATGACTCGAGAATCTGGAAAACTATGAGGGTGAGTTCAGTGGTACCAGCGGGTACATGACTCGAAAATTTGGAGAACTTATCAGGGTGAGTTCAGTGGTACCAGCGGGTACATGACTCAATAATCTGGAAAACTATGAGGGTGAGTTCAATGGTACCAGCGGGTACATGACTCGAAAATCTGGAATATTGTGATGGTGAGTTCAGTGGTACCAGCGGGTACGTGACTCAATAATCTGGAGAATGTTGTTTAGACATAATATTTCTTCAGGAACTTGCCGTTGACGGGCAACATGAGCAAGTCTCCGTTTTGCTTAGCGAGGCGGTAAGCACCGTTGGAGAACACGGCCTCGATGACAAATGGACCTTCCCATTTTGGCTGGAACTTGCCGGCGGTCTTGTGAGTCATGACCGTCGGCCTCCGGACTGCCAGAACAAGATCGCCCACTTGGAATATTCTGATTTTGACCTTCTTGTTGAAGGCTCCTGAGATACGTGCTTGGTATAGCTCGATCCTTTGCTGAGCTAGAAGGCGCTTTTCATCTAAGGCCTCCAACTCTTGTAGTCGACGTCGGTAATTGTCATCCGTCGTTAATTGATAAGTGAGGGTGACGCGGAGTGAGGGTATTTGAGTCTCTAATGGGAGAACTGCCTCACTCCCGTATACTAGAGAGAATGGTGTGTTCCCGATAGCTGTTCGGACTGTAGTACGGTACGCCCATAAACACTCGCCGAGCTTCTCATTCCAGTCGCATTTGTTGGAGGAGACAAACTTCTTGAGGAGTTTGATGATTGTTTTGTTGAATGCTTCTTCCAACCCGTTCGTCGCCGGGTTGTATGGTGTCTAAGCGACATTCTGAATACGGTGCTTATCGTAAAACCGATAGAAAGCGTGGCTTACAAACTGCGGACCATTATCATGGATGATCCTTCGGGGCAGTCCAAAGCGGTAGATGACGTGATGCTTAAGGAAGCTGATCACGTTTGAAGTCTTGACTTCTGCGAGTGGGACAGCTTTCGCCCATTTGGAGAAGTAATCAGTGATCGCAAGTATGAAGCGATGTCCTCGGGAGGAAGGTGGGGTGATTGGACCAATGATATCCATTCTCCATGCTTCGAATGGCCAGGACGCCACTGTCGGATGTAGAAATTCGGATGGTTGGTGAATGAAGTCCGCATGGACTTGGCAGGCTTTGCATTTTCTAGCATAGTCTATCGCATCTGCCACCATTGTGGGCCAGTAGTAGCCCATTCGGCGGAGGCGGTCTTGTAATTTAGGGCGAGGCTGATGGGCCCCACAGACACCGTCATGAGCTTCTCATATGGCTTCTTTGGCTTCTGCGTTTGACAGACACCGAAGCAGTAATCCATCGTAGGAGAGGCGATATAGCATTTTTGTCTCAGTATCGTAGAATAATCTGAGAGAACGCAGTGGCATGGAAGTGGCTTCCTTTGGGTTCTCGGGCAGGATGTCGCAGACGACGAAGTCGATGAATGGTTGTCTCCAGTCTGGGGCATCATCGATCGTCTGGGCGGAATAACTCGCCACAAATTCTACATTGTTCTTGGGATAGACCAGTTCGTGGCCTATCACATCCACTGATTGGCGATCATAATTCGGAACTGCTAGGGAAGCGGCAAGACCAGCTAGGGAATCAGCTTCGATATTTTGGAGTCTGGGGACATGTTCGATGAAGAACCCTTCGAACGACGAGATGATGTCAATCGCTATTTGGTGATAAGGGATCATGTCTTCGTGGCGGACCTCGTATGAGCCCCGGATCTGATTGACGATTAGTTAGGAATCGCCGTATGCTTCAAGGTATTCTACCCCCAGCTCTCTTACAAGTCGGAGGCCAATGACTAGAGCGTTGTACTCGACCACATTGTTAGAGCAGGGTTCTGAGAGGGAATAAGCGCGATTAATCGCCAATCCGGAAGGGGAGACCAGCACCACCCCGACTCCGACGACGATGTTGCCTTTAGGTCCGGTCCTCGAAGCACCGTCGAAGAACATTCGCCATATATCATCGTGAGAGGTTGCATGTGAGTCGGTGACCTTATCTGGGATCTCTTCATATATTTTGGAGGACTCCGAGCCTGGGTGGGCCGCTAAGAAGTCTGCCAGGGCTTGACCTTTGACTGCCTTTTGTGGGACGAAGATCATACGATAAGGGGACAACAATATTGCCCATGTAGCGAGGCGAGAGCTGAGTGCCCCTGGTTTAGTCATGAGGACCCTGAGAGGGTTGACTCGTGAGATCACATGTATTGTTTGTCCGGTGACATAGTGCCGCATTTTCTGAATGGCGAACACCAGGGCAAGGCATTCCTTCTCCACAGCGATGTATCGGTGCTCTAGCCCAATCATCATTCGACTGAGGTAATATATGGCTTGCTCATGGCCTACGTCGTTGTTTTGTGCCAACAGAGCCCCGAAGGAGTGTTCCATTGCTCGTACATAGAGCAAAAATGGTTTTCCAGGAACCGAGGCTACCAGGACTTGAGGGTTCGATAAATATTCTTTGATGCTGTCGAAGGCGCGCTGGCATTCTTCATCCCATATGAATGAGATGCCTTTCTTCATGAGATGGGTGAATGGTCGACATCGCCCGGAGAGGTTGGAAATGAACCTCCTGATGTAAGCTAGCCTCCCTTGAAGGCCTCTGAGTTCGTGAAGATTTCTCGGGGGACCCATCTCCATGATTGCTTTCGTCTTTTTAGGGTCTACATGGATACCCTGTGCAGTGATGATGAAGCCCAAGAACTTCTCGCTGGATACGCCCAGAAAGGACTTCGTAGGGTTCATTTTCAAATTGTGCGCTCGTATTAGGTCGAATACCGTCCTTAGATCCTACAGATGGTCTGTCTTGCAGCGACTCTTAATGGCTATATCGTCAACATAGCACTCCACTGTCTTGCGTAGGTGGCCTCTGAAGATGATGCTCATGGCTCTTTGATATGTGGCACCAGCATTCTTCAAACCGAAAGACATGACTGTGTAGCAGTACGTGCCAATTGGTGTTCGAAATGATGTATGCTTTTCGTCGTCAGAAGACATTTTGATTTAGTTGTACCTCGAGAAGCCATCCATGAATGACATACGTTTGAGCCACAGGTATTGTCGATCATGATGTCTGTGATAGGAAGGGGGAATTCATCTTTAGGGCATGCCTCGTTTAGGTTGCGAAAGTCGATGCAGATTCGAATCTTCCCATTCTTCTTGAGGACGGGTACTATATTGGCGACCCAATCGGAATGTTGCTCCTCACGAATGAAGCCGCTGGCTATCAGTTTATTGACTTCAGCTTCGATCACGTCCATGATGCCTGGGCGAAAGCGTCGCTGTTGTTGCTTGACTGGCTTCGTATTCGACCGAATGTTGAGTTTGTGAAGGGCAATGTCGGGATTTAACCCTGGCATGTCTTCATAGCTCCAGGCGAACACATCAATGTATTCTCTGACAAGTTCTAGCAGCGACTCCCGCTCTTCGTCTGCTAGACTTTTACTGACAAAAATTGGTTTCAGAGAAGATTCGCTGCCGAGGTCAACCTGTATGACTTCATCTTCAGTAGGAGGTTCTCTCAGCTCGAACCGTTTTTCCTATTGTGCATCCAATTGCTGGGCCCACGGTTATAACTCGAGGATCTCGGGGATGTCTTCGTCTTCTTCGTAAGCGTCGGCGAATGCCATGTTGACTGACAAAACTTGTCTGAACACGTCTTCGATGCTGGTATCCGAGTCAGAAGTTGGTGACCCAGTTGAATGTGACTACCAGTCGCATTCTTTATCTGAGCTCTCGGGGGTCGTAGTGGGCGTTACATACCCTAACCCGCATCAAGTTTTGCTATAGTAGTCCCGTGGTTTGCCCGCCGGGAACGGCGACTTCAAAGGTAATCGTCATCCAGTGCCGTAGTTCAAACCTGGCGTCGTCTCCAGATCATACCCCTGTTTCTGCATGAGATATTTGGATTGGGGGCTATAAAGATGCAGAGGCAGTCTTCCGGCATTTGTCCCGAGGTCGGCTTCCTCTATGGTGAAGGGATGCGGGTCGTCCTTTCGGCCGAAGATGATTGGATGTTCCCCTCCCTCGATTATTCGGTAAGCGTCTTCTACTGGAGTAAGCTGGATCGCGGTGTACACATTTGTTACCTGTGTGTGTAGGTGAGTGCCTATACCGTGTTCCATAGCATACATTGTACATAGCTTATTGAGCTCGGTGTAGTTCAAAGATAACCCTTTATTGATGAAGTAAGGTATCTTTTCTAGGGGGATTACATCATCAGCGGAGGGAACATCAGTGTGGGCAACCACATACTTGGCTAGCTCCGGTTCCTCTTCGGCTACCCCCTGTGTAAATAAAGACTGAGAGGACGCCCTAGGCAGCTTGATTGTCAGAGGTTCAGCTGATGGAGCAGAGCGTAGAGTTGTTGGCAGACCAGCGACCCCCAGTTTGGCACTTGATGTGGAGTGAGGAGTGACTGGTTCGTTAGAGGTGTCAGACCTTGCATCGGGGTGACGACCCTTCTTGGGAAGGCGCATCGTCAGCGGCCTATCGGAGGGATTGAGTCTCTCCGTTTGGGGTTGACCGACTCTCGACAGTCTGATTGTTAGTGGCCCTGTTGTGGGTCTCGACACTTGGCCGGACCTTGGCAGCCGGATTATCATCTGCTCCTCCTGCGCCGAGAGGCTAATCGCGTCCTTCCGCAAAGTGGCAGTAAGGGGTGCGGACCTGCCCGGTTTGCGAGCTTGGAGGTGGATCGTCAGAGGTTCTTCTGATCCTATGGTTGTCTCAGTATGAGCTTGTACATTTCCTTCATCAAGGTGCCTCTTTGACTTTTCGTATAGGCAAGAGTCTGAGTAGTAGGATTCGACCCCTTTGAAGGGATCGATATCAGCAAATTCTGTCCTCATGAAGCCGTATTAGTCGACATATTTGAAGTACTGGTGTAGCGTGGAAGGCACGATCATGTAATCGTGTATCCATAGGCACCCCAGGAGGATGTTGTAAGAAGTGTCTGCATCTATGACGTAGCAGGTGACTTTAGATTAGAGGTCGCCAATTTGGCACTTCAGACGAATCTTTCCAATAGGGTAGCTCCTGCCCGAATCGAAACCGCTGATGGCGGTGCTTGTAGGTGTTAGACGATGCATTGGGATGCGGAGATGATGTAGCAGACCCTTCGGAATGATGCTTATGGAAGAGCCAGGATCAATGTGCATCCGATCCACCTTCACGTCGCCGATGTATCCTGTGTAGTATAGTGGGCGATCGTGTCGATTGGTTTTGATGAGCATGTCCTGCGGAGTGAAGACGATGTTGGGCATTGCTTCCGTGCAGGCGCTGTCTTAGAGATCCACAGGTGGGTCCTCCCCTGTGAGGTTGGATTGAGCCAGATAGGCATCGGCATTTTGGAGTGCTTCGCTCAATGCAATACGAACGTCCTTGGAGAGCCTTAGGAGTTCGTACAGTGATAACTTGGCCGGTGTGTTAGCCAATTGCGCTAAGATGTCAAAGTTGTAGGGCCTCTCTAGCCCTTGGGCTGCCTCTTTTCGGAGGGATTTGTCGAAGCGAGTCTCCCTCGGCCTAGGCTTGTCTGTCGTCGAAGGCTGAGCTGGTCCCGGAGCATCAGTTGTAGTGGGTTGATGATTTTTAGCTGGATTGTCAACCACATGTTGGGATTGCGCTCCAGACCGCGTGACGACAACTGTAGCTTCCTCGATGTCTGCCGATATTGTGTGGCAGGTCCTGACTTTTCCACTTTTCTTCTTGTAGGTGGAAGGTGGTGTGGGCCGAGTCATTTCTGACACCAAGTCTTGATGGATCCATATGACCTTCCATCGTGATGTGGTGAGGGGTACTAGACCAGCAGCCTGATCTCGGGGAGGTGGAAGATTGGTAATCTCCATTGTCGCCAGAGGGATGGGGACCACCCCGTCTTGAGTTTCCGTCGTAGGGAAGTTGTCGAATTATACGGACACCATATTGGCTGCCACGGTTACCTCTTCGAAATCGATAGCCAGAGCGTTTGAATCGATGAGGTTTTGGATGTACCGTTTCTGCTGGTAGCAATCGTGTGTAGCATGATGGACATAGCGATGATAATGGCAGTACTTTGGATTCTCTATCTCTGCCGGTCGCGGTTCTCGTCTTGGTGGAGGAAGCTGAATTCTGTCCCCTTGTATGAGCATGTCCAAGATGGGCTTGACGTGACCGTCTTCGAAGGAGTAAGTAACTTGCGGCCATTGTTTGTCTGCTGGCTTTGGCTCGGGTTTTTGTGTTGTATCGGCCACCATAGCCTGCTTTCCTTTGCTATCCCGATTGTTGGAGGGGCTACCCCCATTATCGTTGTTGGGACGCTTGCTTTTGTTTTCTCTTTCCGAGATGTGCAATCCCAGTTGGCGAGCCTTCTTCAGTCGTTCTTCGGCGCTTGTAGCACTAATAATGAACGTCTTCCAATCCTTGAATTGGCTTTCGCCCATCCAGAGACTGATTGTAGGAAGGAGTCTCTTTTGGCAAATCTCGATCAAAGAGGAATATGGGTTTCCAGAGGGTAGCTTCATGGCGGTCTGGCGGAATCGCTCGATGTAATTTTTTGTCAGCTCCTTCTCCCCATGGACGACGTCCATAAGGGTGGACATAGTGACGTCCTGCCCTACTTCGTAGAACCTCTCCAAGAACAGGCGCTTGAAGCCGGTAAAGGAGTGGATGCAGTTGTCCGGCAGATTGCGATACCAGTCGAAATCGACTCCTTCTAATGCCCCGACGAATAATCGGGTGAGAATAGCATCGTCATGGGGCAGATGGTCTGTGGTGACCTCGAAGTAAGTGATGTACCGACTCGCTGAGGTTTTGCCATCATAGGGATTGATGTTGAACGGCTTATATCTTGGTGGAAAGGGAACATCCCTCTATCCAGCCGGGTATGGTTGCCGTATTCTGAGGTCTTGAGAGTTTTCTCGGGCGTGAAACAGGGCTCAGAGCTCCTGGACCTATCTTCTTGCTTCCCTGGCATCATCTGCAGCAGTGGGAGCCGTTATTTAGGGAGGATTGTTGCACGGGTTCGGTGCCGCTGAGTTCGAGTCCGTATTGACCGCGGGACCCGTGCTTGTTTGGCCAGGTGTTCCTCCTTGGAAAGTTGGAAGAGCCGCCCTGATTTCATCTACAGACTTGACCAAGGCCTGTAGTATGGCCTCCAGAGTGTCGATGCGCTGGCGATCACTGGAACCACTTTGATTGATGTCCGTCATGAACACCGTCCTTATATGGTGAGAAACGGAAGGGACGGTGGCGGACGTGTCCTCCGGGTCATACCCATGTACCGAGAAGTCATCAGGATATGTGGGAATATTCTCTTCTGGTTCGGACTCGGAGGGAATAGTACCCCCGGCTTCAGAGCTTGCTTCATCTTGAGAGTCGTGGACGTCCTCGGGGATGCCGGCCTCGGCTGTATCTGATGGAAGAGTTGTCTTCCGTGGCTCGTCTTCTTGGAATATCGGATTGTTGTGGAGGCTCGGAGGGGTGCTACCTCCAGCCCCAGCAACCCTCTGTATTATGGACGACGAGCCTCCCACTGTAGCAGATTTCGTCTTAGAGCGAGTACCTTGGAAAACTCCGGTGATGGGCACCCGTTTAGACGACAGTCTTTTAGTTGCAGTGGTTGAGGTCTTCGGGCTGGAAACATTCGTCTTCTTCCCCCTTCCATCAGCGGGGACTTTTCGAGCAAAGTTGCAGGGGACGACGGGTAGTGCCTCGTCTTCTGAAGATGGCTGTTGTAGTCGCTGAAAGACAGACTGTCGGTCTTCTTACATCGGCGTGCCATTGCAGCAGCAGTTGACGATAATTTGGGTACAGTGACGTCCGTAGGAGGACTTTTTGCATCCTGATGCATTTTTTCTTTCTTTGCGTTTGTGGAGGATGGCCTGACGCAAGTCAGATGGGTCTGGGCTGACCATGTTTGCTCTCGGGATTTTGGGAGACTTTTGTGAACCTCTCTGCCGTCTGCCACCGGGGGCTGGACTCGAGTGGTTCTGTACAACTTCCCATCCGAGGCCCGTGTAATAATTAGCGGGACGCCCTGATAGTCAGAGGTTAGGGCAGCTGACTGGGCTTGATGGGCCCGCGCTGCCCTAGACTTCTTCCTTTTAGCACTCGCAGGTGCGTAATAGGAAGAGTCCAAGTTGAATATCACAGAGTCTGGCTTATCATCCAGAGAGTCATCAGGGTCAGGACCGCATGAGAGACGGTCGAAGACTGATTGAGAGAAGCGTGGAACAGCCGCTATGCGGCTAGGATTGGGAACCGTGCAGGCTGTATGCGGCTATCTTTAGCTATCGGATGGGTTATCCTTGTGCGACTAGGAGTCACGATCGTGCAGGCTGGCCGAATGCGGTTGGCAATTTTGGTCGCATGGGTTTTCTGCAAGCGATTGACTTCAGTAGCCGCATAAGCTTCGTCCATACGGTTGGCAACTGTAGCCGCATAAGCTATGCGGCTGACCGATGTGGCCACGTGAGTTTTTTTTCTGTGGTTTGCGGATGTAACCGCATAGGCTTTCTTCGTGCGGCTAGCACCCTTATGCGGCTCGGATCGCATAGAGTTCCTCTTTACCCCTGCAAGTCCAGCATCATAATATTTTTTTCTGCCGGACTTGGGGATAACAGAGTCGTCTATGATCTGAAGTGGGGCCGCGGGAGAGTCTCCTCCGCCGTCTTGAGCTACAGAGGGTATCTCTGCAAGAGCTTCAGTAGGAACGAAGGATCGTGGTCTCCACTCCTTGCAGGCCTTCTTCGTGCGGGCTCGCTTCTGGACCGGGCCAGCGCTCTTGTCGGAGAGCATTTCTTCGAACGCCTGTTGGTCGAACCAGACGACCATCTTCTGTTGCGTGATTGCGTCACCAACTCCTCAGCCGTGGAGAAGTTTGTCCCCAGCAGAGTCGCCATCGTATTTGTCATGAAATATAAAAGAACAGAACAATTATCGGAGGACCGAACTTTTACTTCACGTTACAAACTTGCTTGTACAAAGAAAGCCTAGGGACGAAAACCTAGGTACAGCAATCTAAGTACAATTGTTTATTTTAGATTCTGGGGGGGTGACGATAGAGGCTCGGGAAAGCGACGGCTGCTCTGCCTTACTCCTTGGACGATCGGTATGAAGCCTTGGCTCCAGAAGATTGCTTGGCGTTGGAAGAAATGCTCTTCTTGCTCTCCTCGTATTGCTCTTCTGGCTTCTCTCTCTCTGAATTGATCTTTGTGGATTTTTCACTCTGATTATTGAGAGGAGTGTCTCTCTATATGTGCGTATCTCTCTCTATCAGTATGTATATCCTTTTTTTTAAGGGAATGGCACCCTGCTATTTATAATAGTGGGGGGCATCATTAGGGTTTACAATGATTGCCCCCTCTCAAAGTGGCGGGGCCTGATAAGTAATCAATCGGGGCCATTAATCTTGGGCGTGAAGGATCTGGGCCATTAATGAGGATTATGCCAAATCATGTCAGTCATTAATGTTGATTGCAATAAATTCCCATCATGATTATTTGCTGATATCTGCAAATCTGAATGAATTAATTTAATTCATTCTCTTGCCACGTGTCCCAAATCATTGGGATCTGACCATAGATTTGATTACCTTTAGGACACGTGTTCTGTCATCGTTGTTGAGCCGTATGAGGAGGGTTCATATTTGGGCCGCATGAAGGTCGTCATGACTGAGCCGTATGAAAGGTTTCATGACCGAGCCGTATGAATAGTCTCTATACTCGAACCGCATAAAGGTTGTCATGACCGAGCCGCATGAATATGTTCATGACCGAGCCGCATGAGAGTCTTCATGGTCGAGCCGCATGAGAGTCATCATAGCCGTGCCGCATGGGTTTCTTCATGGCCGAGCCGTATGGGGGACCTTTATGGTAAACTGCATAGGTTTTTCTGTACTGGCCGCATGAACTCATCTTATTCTGGCCGCATAAGCTTGCCTCAAAACTTGGTAGACAACGCCACTTTGAATATTTTCCTTATTCCCGAAACTTGGCAGACAGCGCCACTCATTATGACAACTTTATGTCAGGTCTGTCATCTGTCAGCTGTCAGTCGTCAGAGCATTAAATGCGTCGTTGGGTACAGCTATTTTGAATACACGTGGCCTTTCTCTCTGAGCCGCATGAGTTTACTCGAACTGCCTATGTGCTTGAGCCGTATGGGACTCATGGGCCCTCCGAGCCGCATGAGGCTTTTTTGGCCGCATGGACCATTTTTCTCCTTATTTTTCATGCTTCTACAGAAGTGTGAAAACTTCTCGAAGTAACCCACGAAGGAACAATACAAGTCAAGGAGTCAAAAATCAGCAGACTTACTCAGGAGTACGAGGCGTTCAAAATGAAGTGAAGTAAATCAGTCACTCAGAGGTTTACAAGATTCTTGGATATTACAAATCCTTTGTCTTCACTAGGCAAGGATTACAGTAACCATGAGAATATTCGCAAACTTCTACGAGCTCTTAGAAAGAACTGGATTCCAAAGGCTACATAAATCATTGAAGGGAATGACCTCTCAACAATGTCTCTGAAAATACTCATGGGTAAGCTACTCACTCACGAGTTAGAACTTCAAGACTTCGAAGATGCTACACCAAATGAGAAGTCAGAGAAGTCGATCGCTCTCAAGGCTCAACATAGAAGAACTGTCGAAGACGACTCTGATGACAGCGACTCCAACTCTGAAGATCAAGCACTTCGGGTAAAGAAATTCAAGAAGTTCATAAGATTTAGCAGGTGAACAAAAGACAGCAACAATAACAACGAGAAAGATCCTATTTGCTACGGATGCAAGAAGAAAGGACACATGAAGAAAGATTGTCCAACAACATCATCATCAAAGAAAAGCAGCAAATATGACAAAGGCTACCTGAAGAAATCTACATCAAGGAAGTACGCCAACACAAGCATATGGCATGAAAGTGAGGCCAGCGACTCAGAAGACAAACAATCAGATGACGCTGCAAATGTATGCTTGATGGCTTGCGATCAGGTAATCCCTAATCCTCTATTTGATCCTTATGATGATTTCACCTTCGAACAACTAGGAGAGGCCTTCAGTGACCTGCTAAATAATTACAGAAAACTGTGTTGTAAATATAAAACCTCTAAGAAGGTACTCAAAGAGTACAAAGGTGAACTAGGAAGACTTACCGACCAACTAGATCATGTTAGAAATAATGACTCTTCAAATGAGTCTGGTGAGCTTTCTTCTATTAAGTTGTTACACGAGACTGTTAAGCTATCCGAAGAAAAAGACCAAACTATCATCCAGTTAAAGAAAGACCTGTCTAAGGAGAGAAAGAGTCTCCAGTGTGCACAGGTCAGATTAGAATCACTCACATCTGACTATACAAGATTATATGACACTTCCAAAAAGTTGGAAATTAGTTTAGGAAAACGGCCTGAAGTTGCTGCTTCCTATCCTAACACGTGTCAATTACCGAATCATCGAAATACGCCCAACACTGTCAGACCAAACCATACCAAAACTATGCCCAAGAAGACTAATAGGCATGCATTCTTCTATACTAGAAAACTGAAACCTACCAATCATGCACCTCATACTACTTTTAACACTCAATATGCTAAATGTCATTATTGTGGCCTCATTGGTCATATATCTTCTGCATGTAGAATCAAAAAGTTAGTAGATTTAAATATTTATGCATAGATACCAAAAACTAACCAGTCATGACCCTACAAGAAATGGGTACCAAGAGTTTCATCTGCAAATTATTTTGTAGGTGGGACGTCCTTCACATGCTAGGAGCAAATGGATCCTCGACAGCGGTTGCTCAAGGCACATGATCGGTGATGCTTCACTATTCGTAACACTGTCGAAGAAGAATAAAGAAGGATACGTCTCCTTCAGTAACAATTTAAGAGTGTACATAATCGGTATCGGTGACATTGGTAAGGCTCCATATCCAGTGATTAAAGATGTGTGTCTAGTTATCGAATTAAAACATAATCTGCTTAGCATAAGCTATTTTGCTGATCACGATTATGGTATTAACTTCGTCAAAGATAAATATATTATAGTTGATAGTTCAACTGGTAGTACTATACTTGAAGGTATTAGAGAAGACAACATATATGTTTTCTATTTGTTAGAAGATGCTAACAAAGCAGGTAGATGTTTGATGGCCAAAAGCATCGCGAGTCAACTATGGCATATGAGACTCGGCCATGCAAACATGGATACAATTTTAGGACTATCTACAAAGAAGTTGGTACACGGCTTACCGGACATTTCTTTCAAGAAGTTGGTACGCGACTTTACGGTAGATAGTAAACTGGTCTAAGTTGACCTTAAAGTTGTGGGATGAAAATAGAATGCAAAGGAACATGTTTGAGTAGGACATGATATATCAAAATAAAGATAAACTTTTCTAGGTCAAAATACATGAAGGACATTTATGGAGATTGGCATTTCTTGTGCTCTAAAGTCAAAGCTACGAAAAAGTATATATTATGATAAAAATAATAGTGGAAAAAATTATCAATTATTAATTATATTAAAAATAAGAAAATAAATAAGAAAATAACTAAAAATCCAGGGGTAGATTTTTTCTTAACCAGCATCCCGCCAGTATACCGGTGTATGCCGACGGCATACCACCCAGGCAGATTTTTCATATTTGAGATATTTTTGATTTTAGATATTTTTCATAAATAATGTTTTTAATATTTTCGTAAATAGTGTTTTGGATATTTTGATGTATAGTATTTAGATATTTTCGTGAATAGTGTAGATGCATCATATTATCCAATAGATGCTAGATTTTCTTTGGATGGCTTGGATTGATCTAGATTGTGACATGGATCACAATCCGACGGTCATGAATAATTCTTCCTTCTATATATACCCTCTCACTTTCTCTTTCCTCTTTTTTTATTCTTTTCTCCATTTTTCTTCTCTTTTATTTCCCTTCCTCAAGCTTAGGAAAGCTTGGCCTTGAGGCCTAGAGAATGGTTTCGTACCCCTCTCGATGGTGGAGTGGAAGATTAGGCTTGGAGCTTAACCTAGGCAAGTACATCTTGTCAAATTACTGAACAACTTTAATTAGTATCATTTTTGTTTTATTTGGTATTGATAGCTCATTTTACTCCAAAACTTGTTTTGTTAAATATGTTTCCCTCATGATTTAAGTTATGTACAAGTTTATGAATTCGGTTTGATGAAGGTTTTGATTTTCTGTTAAACCCCAATATTGACTTAGTAGAAAACCTGGTATCGAGAGTGATACCAGTATTACCATCATAGATTTTGGTCACATATTCATATATGAGGCCCTCACTTAGCTTGTATGCATAGATTTTAAGTTTGATAGAAATCGAAACCCATTTTCGTTTTCTGATAACCTCTTTTTGGACTATTTTGAGGTATTGATATATTAAATCTTTGAATTTGTGAAAAGTAATACTCCCGTGTTTTATGGAATGAAATTTCATGCGATTTTGACTTTTGAAAATTCGAATTTTGATTTAAAACAAAGTTTTTATGGCCGAAACAAGTTTTAAAGTTTTTAAAAATGAACTTTCTGTAGCGATTCGGATAATCCGCAGAAATCCACAGAATCATCTGAATTTAACCACAAATTTTGCTGTGACACTTCGAAAAATCCGTCGATAATTCACACTAATCCGCTGGGTGATCCGGTTAGGCTATTTTTGTCTGTTTTGCTCGTTTTTATCCATCTTTGTCCATTTTTGATATTTTTTCGTTTGTAATGAATTCTTAACATGATTAGATGACTTTGTATAGTTAGAGAATGATTGTACACCCTATATACACTTGACACTAGAACATGTTTAATTATTACTCTATGTCATGTACTTACTTTTTATTTATTCTTTCTCACATGCCATGATATGTCTTCCCTATCGATTCTTTCTTACAAGCTATGATAATTATTTCTATGCCTTCTTTTCTTACTAGATAGTGGCCCGTCGTGGCGCACTCATGTTATATGTCTTCTTTGCTTACTAGATAGTGACCCATCGTGGTGCACTCTTGTATATGACTTTTTTTGCTTATATGGTAGTGGCCTGTCTTGGCGCACTCCCTATTTCTTTATAGTGGCTCATCGTAGTACACACCGAGATTCTAGCTTATTATATTTTGTTGTGGCTTGTTATAGTGTACTTTCTTGTATTGTCCAGTATTGTATATTATGTCTACGATGGATTCTACGAAATGCCACACCCAGAATCCAGCAAAAAAAGTTATGGTTTAAACAAATAGCTTGATTAACTTGATGCATTAGGAGGGAATAATTTTTTGATTGCCTGCAAGCCCTTTGTTCCGGCCCCAACCTGATGGATTTGGAGCTATCTGTCATGATGAGGACACTTCCAGTGCACCGTTGAGTGTTGCACCTTTTATATGTCTGTAGGATACATTTGTCTCCCGGGCAATGTATCCTCTATACACCTACACTTAGGTACATTTGTTTTCTGGGCGATGTACCTGCTATTATATATCTTATGGTACATTTGTCTCCCAGACGATGCACCAACTATTAGATCTTAGAATACATTTGTCTCCTTGGCAATGTATCCACCATTACTTTCTTTTTAGCCTGGATAAGTCGGGTAGTCTTCAGGGCAGGTAACTGGATTGGATTTCTCAAAACTTGCATATGTTAGTAATTAGGATTGTGATAACCCTAGTTAGCTAATGTATAAAGCTGTAGTCATTGCTTGGCCGTGATTATTGTATGGAGTCCAGTCTAGTCTAGTTTTGTCAAGGTATGGTCTGAATTTGTTTATTTCAGTACATCATTGTTCAAGCTTTACTTTTGCTGGTAAATGATTAGAGACTAAGTTCTGTTCAGGAGAAGGGCCACAACTCCGGTCCTTGTTTGGTTTACGGGTTGTAACTTGGGTTCCGGAATAGTTTCTAACTCATCTTATCATTTGTCGTTCTACATAGTTCTCACATGCTCATATGTCAAAGTTATCTCACATGCTCACATGTCCCAGTTATCTAACATGCTTACATGTTCCAGTTATTTTACATGCTCACATGTTCCAGTTATCTAACATGTTCACATGTACAGTTATCTTACATGCTCACATGTACCATTTCTCTTATATTGTTCAGTTTATCTCATATGTTTCCATGCTTCCGTTTAATTCACGTGTCCACAGTTTACATTATGTCACATATTATTTACTTTATGCTCTGTAGATGAAAAAACTCAGCTGAAGACATCCCTTCGCCAAAGCGTAGAAGATGCAAAAGATCGAGGGTAAGAGCTAAAAAGACAAAACAGAAGATATGGAGAGAAGTCCTTTTATTGTCATGTCTACCAAAGTCTAGTACAGACACATCAAGACCAGACATAAGGGACTAATTCTATTCTTCTACAAAGGATCTAGTACATATTTGACAGAAGCCTAGAAGGATCTACAAGGGATACAATCTTCATCGAAGTGCAGCCTTCCTTCTTCTCGATACACACGCTAGAGGATTGACCTACACCGAAGCATGTTCTGATATTCTAGTGGACGCAGCCTCTCAGAAGTATATCAGTAACTCAGCACTTTGAAGAAGCCAGAGTCTTCAAGCCAAAGACACAGCCACCTGTCTGTGCCAACCTCAGGAACAAGATGGTGGTAGGGCCCTCCCCTTCTTTTATTCTCGAAGCCAGTGTCTGCACTCCAGATGGTGTTAGGGCCAAGAAAATTCTCAGCTAAAGACATCCCTTCGCCAAAGTGCAGAAGATACAGAAGACTGGGGCTCAGTGCTAAAAAGATAAAATAGAAGAGATGTCCCTTCATTGTCATGTCTACCAAAGTCTAGTACAGATACATCAAGACCACACACAAGGGACTAATTCTGTTCTTCTACAAAGGATCTAGTACATATTCGACAAAAGCCAAGAAGGATTTACAAGGGATGCAATCTTCATTGAAGCGCAACCTTCCTTCTTCTCGATACACACGCTGGAGGATTGAACTCCACTGAAGGATGTTCTGATATTCTAGTGGGCACAACCTCTCAGAATTTTATCAGTAATTCAGCACTTTGAAGAAGCCAGAGTCTTCAAGCTAGAGGTGCAGCCACCTGCCTGCGCCAACCTCAGGAACAAGATGGTGGTAGGGCCCTCCTTCCTTTATTTTTCTTGAAGCCAGTGTTTTCACTCCAGAGGTGCACCTATCTACCTGCGCCAATCTCAAACGCACAAAGGTATTATATCCTTCCTTTCGAAACTAACGTCTCCACTGTTGAGAGGTGTAATTACTTACCTGTATCCGCATGAGGCGCATGATGGTGATATGCTCACACCATCTCCTTTCGTAAGGTGCTGTCATCTACTCTGGATCAGAAGCTTAAGTCACTTCTCTACAAGAGACTTGGGAACTCCCATCGCAACCAATGTAAGTCAATATGTCGCTCCGAAAGCACAGTAACCTCGCCAACCTGAAGCACACGCCTTCTTGTCGCCTACAGCACAATGACTCTGGTAGCCCAAAACACAGCATCATAAGTTACTCTATACGTATATAAGTCTCTTCATCATTCGAAGCCAAGTCCACTCGTCGCCTGAAAGCATAGAGGTTCTGTCGTCACCAGAATCACGATCTACTCGTCGCCACAGAAGCACATCCGCACTTAGTCCTCACCAGAGGCGTAGGAAGCTTAGGTCCACCCCAATTGGTTTGTTTAAACCGCCTCTTGCAGAGAAGATTGGGATTAAATCATGATTGATATTATATCAGATTGATTTAAATATTAGATGAGGATCAATTAGACTCCAAATCTAAGATGAAATTCCAAGATTTACTCGGCTATATCCGAACAAGAAAATCGGCACGCGCCACGTGTCACCTCCTTCAGTTATGTTTATAACCACCAAAGATCTCGTTTGAGGGGAATCTCGATGTCTTCCACGTGTCAGCGTTGCAGAAGCCGTACCGTGCAATGATGGCAGATTCTTTCATATCTCAGGAACCCTAATGCACATCGCATATGTGCTCGGTTCTCTATAAATAGAAGGAGTTCTTCTTCCACCAAAGCATCAAAATCGACAGAGGAAACATCGACAATCGACAATCTTCAAAGGAGCAGCGATCTCCATCCACGAAGAGTCGACCACTCTCATCTACCTATCAACCAAAGAACCAACCAACCAACCATCCTCAAAGGATCTTCTTATCCAGACAGCCTCTTGATCGGTGACCCCAAAGTCCCATCAAAGGTGCCAGAGAGCCATAGTAAGGTTGATTCATCGTTAGATCATCAACGGAGTAAAGAAGCCACTGCAGTACTCGATCCTCACTATCACACTTTCCTAGAAACCTCTTCTTCCTGTACTTAGAATATCATGTTTAGGAATTTCTTCTTTGTACACAGATACCTTATATGTTCAATGAAGCAAAAAGTTCGTTCAACCTTACGTCGAACATGTTCCATGTTGCTTTGCTTATTATCTTTTCTATTCTCGGGATAAATACATTGGTAGTGCACGAGTCTTGATCCATATTTACTTATTTTTGTCTCTATCTGTTGTAGTATTAGATATTACTGGTTTTAGTTCATAGTTTGGCTTCCTTTATGGTACTTGCTGTTAGAGGTCTGACCCTACTGGTTTTGTTTGGTCAGATCTGATAGAGAAGCCCGAAGGATCTTCCGTACCATCTACTCGATAATGACTACCTGGAGCACCAGAGTACCTTAGTAGATTTTCTATATCATTCTCCCACTAGTTATTTGTATTATTCTTTTGTAGCGTTTAGCTTCCGAGCACGTGTTTAGCTTGTATTTTGGATATTGACATTTAGCCTACGGGCCTAAACATGATTTTTATTATTCTAGACTATAGCTAAAGCTTATCATGTATGAATATTAATCTTGCTAGTTCTTCTTGTATTACGAGCTTCATGATCATCCATGTATATATAGTTTGGGATGCTTTACTAGTTTATGTCTGATGATTATACTTCTTGTACTTATATTTGCTTATCATTGAGATACCTAGGATTGCTTGACCTAGAATTGACTGTTGAATTATAGTAGAAACCTCCATGTCTATACAGCTTATACGTTATTTTGGGGTACTGTAGTACATTGGTATATGTAGCTGGCCTGGTCCGTCCCTACTTGCCAGAATTCTGGTTCTGGGGCGTAACATATGTTTTAATGGTGGCTCATGTAGCCTGATTTATCAGATATGTGGGGGTTACTGATAGTTATCTCAACACAATTCTTCTTTATTGATATCATTCATATTATTCTACATCTATGATCCTTTGACCTAATATCTGCCTTGATCGTTGATCTTTCATCTTCCCTCAATTTGATCGTCGTGTCCTTTAACTTTCAGGGGCATTGTTCCTAATCCTTTCGATCATCTTATTTAGGTTTTGTCGATGACAGGTCAGCAATCTTCTATTAGGCCAGTTATAGAGGATCGATCCCAGTATTTAGGGGCAGAATTTAGAGTTGACCCGAGGGTAGAGGTGTCAGTTCAGCCTGATCAGCCAGCAATGTTAGTCTTGCCAGAGCAGCCAGAGAATGTTATTCATGAGCTGGTGGGTGTTCTCAGGGGCTTCATGGCGTCGTAGCAGCATTAGAGCGACATTTTCATCCAGTCAGTGCAGACAGCCTTGGAGAGGGGTGGAGATCAGGTTTATAATTCTGCGACCAGCTTCAGGTGTCTCCATCCCCCTACTTCTATATAGGGGTAGGCACGGGACGGGTCGGGCCGGGCCCAAATTATATAGATTCGAACCGAACCGGTTGTTTGACGGGACGGGACGGGACGGGGCTATATTTTTTGGAACTGAATTGAACCCGGCCTATTTGAAACGGGTCCAATCCACAACAACTCGCGGATCCAAACGGGTCCAAAATTTGTATTAACCAAGACTGATGTTGTTTTTCCTATAGATGTTGTTGGTTGTGCTACAAATTCAGGAGGTAGAGATCTTTACATAAGCTCCTCTTATTTATGATGACTACAGGAAACATGGTAACTTTGTCTTTTTTTCATCTTTTTTTGTAATTGCAGACTCTCAAGAGAAACAAGTCAATAGTTAAGCCTGTGGTGAGTTAATTTCCCTTTGAACCCTAATAAAAATTCAATTGTTGTGCAAACAAATGTGCAATTTTGCACATATTCACATATAGACCACAAACTTGAAACATCTAACAAAAAATCTTAGAGCACCTTGTAAGGATGCTGCAGCGGTTCGATCGAAAATGGAGGATGACGGTGGTCGTCGATCGCCGTTCGATCGGAAAGGAGGGGAGAAAAGCATAGGAGGCAGGTGTCTGGATGATGCACCGTCGAGGAAGACAAAAAAAGGGTAGGGCCAGCCAGATGTAGAGAGATGAAAAATATTTGGGTTATGTTCTGGTAACATGTTGCATGTTAGGTTTTTCTTTTTTACTTTATAAATTTAAGGAAATTTACTCTCCTACCCCTACAAACGGGCTGGGCCGGGGCCCCGTTTGTTTGCAAAGTATGACCCATCCCGAACTGTTAATATGACATGACCCACCCCACCTCGCCCCATTTTAATTCCAAATTTTAGGAACTGGCCTGTTTGGATATTTTACAGTTCGGGCCGGGTCGAAACTGCGGGTCCTCGAACCGTATGCCCAGCCCTACTTCTATGGTATAGAGGATGCGTTTATGTCCGATGCATGGCTTAAGGATATTGAGGCCATTCTATAGGTGGCAGTGATTCTGGCAAGGGAGCCTGTGGCAGTTGTCAAGTTACAACTATTGGATTTGGCCCGCGACTGGTGGACGGCTCATGAGGTGTCACTTTTGGTGCCAATAGCTTGGACAAATTTTTGCGAGATATTTCAGACTTGCTATTTTGACATGGTGTCACGTTATGATCTGTAACAGAGGTTCATTGGTCTTCGGTAGATGAGCCGGACCGTTGATGGCTATGCGACAGAGTTTAGTAGACTCAGTCGGTTTGCCCCTTCTTTGGTGGCAACCGAGTTGGGCCGGGCAAGGAGATTCCAGCAGGGGCTTCATGTTGAGATCATTTTGGCAGTTGAGCAGTATGAGTTCTAGACTTCTAATACCACAATGAGAGCGGTAAGAAGGTGCGAGTACACCTTGCAGAGGATCGTGGATAGAGTCGGAGGCCAGAAGAGGTCTCATATTTAGAGGGGATCTTTTTTCCAGTCGTCAGCACCAGCACCAGTAGTCAGGACTTTGAAGATTGGATCACCTAGAGGAGTAGTTCCAACAGCTTCCTTTCAGCAGTCGTTTCAGACGCATCTTCAGTAGCAGAGTTCGTCTTCATCTATTGTATGTTCTCATTGTAAAAAGATTAGGTACCTTCTTTCTGAGTGTCATAGGGCATATGAGTTGTGCTTGGTTTGTGGATCTTCAGACGATATGATGGGATCTTGTCCATGGAGGGCTAGTTCTTCATCAGTATATCCAGCTTCACCGGCTACCCTGGTAGTCCAGCAGTATAAGGCTCAAGTACCAGTTCAGCAGCAACAAGATCAGAGATCTTTTGCAGTGCAATCCCGAACATTCCAGCAGCAAAGGCCTCAACAGTATGTGCAGGTCCAGGCCTAGAGGCAGCAGGGCCAGCAGCAGGTCAGAGCAGTAGTTTTGAGACATGGGCATGTAGAATTTGGTATGTTAGAGTAGGTTTTGGCCGAGGGCGCGGCCATGTTGTAGGTATTGTCCTGAGCTTCTTCCAATCTTATTTATTTCCTTGGGTTACATTTCTCATCTCACTCTTCTGTTTTTGTATCTTGAGATACATGATATCTATCACGTGTCTCGACTACGAAGATATGTCATGGATAGAGTCATGTCTTAGACTAAGTCATTGGTACCGACTTACTTTGAGACTTGATCCCTATCTATTTTGGGAGTCAGCGTACTGCTAAACTGACTCAAAGACATATTTAGTCATATGCCTCCATCCCTTCTTGATTGTGGTAGTATTATTGCTTACGCATTTATTTATATTACTATTGTCTTCATTTATTTACATACCATGCTTTGTTTCAATAGTTATACATTCTTTAGAATTTTTATTTTCATGTTTGACTAGCTTTAGGAAATTCTGAGGATGAAATTTTTCTAAGGATGGGAGAGTTGTGAGACTCGTCTCACAGTATCTAATTTATATACGGATATATATTTTATATTATGTTTTGTATCTTCTTGGTTTCAGAACGCTTTAAATTTTTTCCAACTTATAGATTTTTCCTTGGCCGGCATACCGCCAGTATACTAGTGTATACAGACGGCATACCGCCCGGACAGATTTTTCATATTTTAGATATTTTCAATTTCAGATATTTTTATGAATAGTATTTTCGATATTTTTGTGAATAGTGTTTTGGATATTTTGATGAATAGTATTTAGATATTTTTGTGAATAATATAGATGCATCTTATTATCCAATGGATACTTGATTTTCTTTCGATGGCTATATCACGACCCGCACTCGCTTTTCGGACGCGAGCTCATGAGCAAGCCAGCTACGTATCGAGCGAACTCCAGCCCAACTCGAGTACGTGTAAGCTGTCAAGGTTATAGTATTATGTCTAATCTAAACTATATCTCAATCAACAGGAATTATATAAACAAGAATGAACAAATATGTGTCATAGTCTGCAGCCAATTAGCATATTGTTCGATTAGACTCCAAGAATGATATGAGTCTATAAATAAGCAGAGTATATCATGGTATGGAATATAAAGCACGAGAAGATAATAAAAAAATATCACAAGCAAATACCTGTATCATACATCGCAATCCTCTACCATCCTGCTATGCTAACAAACTCCATGTAGTCGCTAAACCTGAAGAGATCATCAGGTCCTCAGAGGACATAGCAGGATACATATAAACATGCCTATTTAACAGTTTAGTTAGGCAAAAATAGGGTATAAACAGGAACTAGACATGAGACTGACATGTGGCTACTGACAGGTAACTATGAACACTGGTACGGGATCAATGAACTGCTGGAAGAACAAGTAAACAAGAGATCAATGGAATACCAACCCTCACCTCGAATGTGGACTCGTAGGTCAGTTTTAAGACAAGTCACCCTTGCTCCGTGTGTGGACTCGCAGGTTGTGGGAACTATACATGAATAGCAGTTCAATTACATATACTTGTAGGCATGACTCAGTCAAGATATAGGTGACGACACGGTACAACTCAGTCATGACATAGGTAAGGACTGCTCTAGCATGAACCATAATGTGAATCAAGCCTAGTGTAACTATGCTATCAAGTTATGAAATACTGATATACAAACAAGACAATAAACTAGTAAACATGGTATCATATAAATCTATAGCAGCTAAGATAACTAAATATAACAGACTAAAACAGATGAACTATAAGCATAAAAATGAACTGTAGAGGGAGGCAAGGTATCTTGCCTGGAGGTTGCACGCAGATCCCACAAAATATAGTCAACTAGTGAGCCGAAAAATCCATATCATCACAACTGTCTCTAAGCTGAAACAGACATCGCCAACATTCTCAGATAGTCAAATTAGCTAGGATTGCCTATCCTTAAGTCCAATTCTGGACACAGGGGCAAAACGATAATTTCAGGCCAAAATGGTATCCGCCATTGGACACGCTTTGCACCGAAAAGCGTACCAGAGTCAATGGTCTCTAAAGTCATCAAACTACATGTCTACGGATTCTTTTTGATGATACGATCCCAACGGTATTTTCTATTTTGGATTCCAGAAGGGCAGGCACAAAATCGACCGTTGAATCGGACCATAGGACCCGTAAAACGGCGATCCAATCAATTGTCTCAGAATCAGACCAAACTTGGCATACAGGACCAGAAAAATGATACGGTCCTGTTGGCGCAAGTTTCGTCTCGATCTGACGAATGTGCACGAAGTAATTGGGAAATTCGCAAAAGAGCCGATACGGTAAATTTTGACGGATACGTATCAAATTCGTCGAGCACACACGACCAATTTGAATTCCGTCAAAGCCCACACGACCAAGAAGCCGATACGCACCTTTCGATGCTTTCGGTTCACGACCACGTCTCCCGGATTGGCGGGACGCACTTCGTATCGAAGAATTTTATAATTTTGAAATCTGTTTTTAAACATATTTTTCTTGAACTTTGAAAACTGATTTCTTTGCACACAGTTGATAAAATTTGAAACTGCAAATTAGGTTATGAAGCCCTACATGTTGTCTTCAAGTATCTTTAATTAGTTTTTTAAAATTCCTAATGGGTTGACTAGAATCGTTCTCCAAAGAGGGCTACTTGGGACTATTGAAAACTGTTGTATGAACGATTTTCTTGTCGACTTTACGTTGATTTCTCCTGGACTTTTATTACAATCTATACTAATCTAGTTGATAGGATGTAAAGCCGGTTGGGTTAGGAGCATACCCGAAAAAATGGCTCGGATAATGGTCGACTATGCGCAAAGATTTCTCGCGACGAAGTTGCACATCCGTTGCTACTGCTGTTCTGTTCTCGTACGCTCATGGCCTGGCCGGCCGTCGGCGGTGTAACGGTACTGCTACGGCGCACGCGCGCTCGCTGTGACTTTGTCTTCGGTCGGCGGCCGTCCGCGGCTGTGGGGTTGGGGTCGCCTGGTGCTAGGGTTTCCAGTTTTTGCGTGAACTTCGCGCTCCCCCTCTGTTATATATATCTACGCGATATGACTCGGGTTAACCCGAGCAGGGGGGAGGATGTTCGGGCTGGCTTTCTAAAGCCTGGGGGCTGTTGCCCGTGGACCGGGCTGCACAACGGGGGTTTGGGTCTGTGGGTTTTAGTTTAGGTTTTTTTATCTATTTGTATTCAATTTGCTTATTCTCTTTCTTTATATATATGTATATATATATATATATATATATATATATATATATATATTTATATATATATATATATATATGGATAAATATATATATATGCATATGATGAATACATATATACTATACCATATATACATCAAGATTTAGAATATAGCTGTAACAAAAATATTTAATCATTTTTTTATTGCCACAATTCCTAACTATATATATATTATTATTATTTTCTAATAACACAATTTCCTAATAAGATATTTATATACAATTATTGTATCAATAATAGCAATGCTAGAATTTCAATCACCAAAAGTAGACATGGTATTGGGGAACACCATATAATCCTGTTATATTCGGTCCACCGAAAATCATGCAAAAGTTCTAAATTGCTGAATAATTATTGATAAAATAATATTTTAGGTATAATGAATATAGTCAATCCCTTGGAAATAAAGTACAAAATATATGTAGATACAATATATATCCACCTGGACTTTTTGAACACTCTGCATGACTACATGGGCCCGGGTTTGGATCGGGTCCGGTCCGGGCTGGTTTAGTACAACCGGGTCTCCTAAAATCAATAATATTAATGAATAGCTAATTAATTATTTATAGGGCCATGTCATAACTTAGTCTGGTTTTCCTAGTTAGGACATCCCTATGGCTCGGCCTTCCCTACCAGGGCTAATACACTAGTCAAAGCACGTCACTGCACTATCCTTGTCTCGATCTCTAGTCACCTTGTACTCTAATTCCTAACCAAGACTAAAACCAACTAATGTAATAATTAACTAATTAATTATTTATAAAATCTAAAAATCACTATTTAAAACAAATGAATAATATAAAAATTTCAAAAAAAAATTCGAGAAGGAAAGCTACAGGCTAGGATTGATCTAGATTGTGACTTGGATCACAATCTGACGATCAATTCTCCCTTCTATATATTCCCTCTCATTTTGTCTCTCCTCTCTCTTTTCGTTCTTTCCTCCATTCCTCTTCTCTTTTATTCCTCTTCCTCGAGCTTAAGAAAACTTGGCCTTGAGGCCTAGAGTATGGTTCCGTACCCTCTCGGTGGTGGAGTGGAAGATTAGGCTTGGAGCTTAACCTGTACAAGTACATCTTGCCGAATTACTTAACAACTTTAAGTATTATCATTTTTGTTTACTTTGGTATTGATAGCTCATTTTATTCCAAAATTTGTTTTGTTAAATATGTTTCCCTCATGATTTTAGTTGTGTACAAGTTTATGAATTCAGTTTGATGAAGGTTTTGATTTTCTGTTGAACCCCAATATTAACTTAGTAGAAAGCTCGGTATCGAGAGTGATATCGGTGTTACCATCATGGATCTTGGTCACATATTAATATATAAGGCCCTCACTTAGCTTGTATACATATAGTTTGAGTTTCGTAGAAATCAGAACTTGTTTCAGTTTTTGATAACCTATTTTTGGAGTATTTTGAGGTATTGATCTATCAAATCTTCGAATTTGTGAAAACTAATATACCCATATTGTAGCGAATTAAATTTCATGTGACTTTAACTTTTGAAAATCCGAATTTTGATTTAAAATAAACTTTTTAAGGCTAAAACAAGTTTTAGAGTTTTCAAAAATTAACTTTCTGTGACCGTTCGGATAATCCGCAAAAATCCGCCAGATCATCAGAATTTGCCCATAAAAATTTCTATGACACTTCGAAAAATCCATCGGTAATCCGCTGGATGATCTGGTTAGGATGTTTTTGTCTGTTTTTGCCCGTTTCTATCCGTTTTTGATATTTTCTTCAATTGTAATGAATTCTTAACATGATTAGATGACTTTGTATAGTTAGAGAATGATTGTACACCCTATATAAACTTGACGCGAGCACATGTTTGATTATTTTTCGATGTCATGTGTTTACATTTTATTTATTTTTTCTCACATGCCATGATAAGACTTTCCTGTCGATTCTCTCTTACAAGCTATGATAATTATTGCCATGCCTTCTTTGCTTACTAGATAGTGGCCTATCTGGCGCACTCATGTCATATGTCTTCTTTGCTTACTAGATAGTGACCCATCGTGGTGCACTCTTGTACATGTCTTTCCTAGCTTACAAGATAGTGGCCTGTCATGACGCACTCCCTATTTCTATATAGTGGCTTGTCGTAGCGCACTCCAAGCTTCTAGGTTATTATATTTTGTTGTGGCTTGTTATAGTACTTTCTTGTATTGTCCAGTCTTACATATCTTGTTTAGGATAGATTCAGCGAAATACCATACCCAGAATCCAGCAAGAAAATGGTAAGGACTAAACAACTAGCTTGATTACCTAGATGCATTCGGAGGGAGAATTTTTTTGCTTGCCTGCAAGCCCTTTGTTCCGGCCCCAACCTGATGGATTTGGAGCTATCAGTCATAATGAGCACATTTCCAGCGCACCGTCGAGTGTTGTACCTTTTATATATTTATAGGATACATTTGTCTCCCGGGTGATGTATCCTCTATGTACCTACACTTAGGGTACATTTGTCTCCTGGTTGATGTAACTACTATTATATGTCTTAGGATACATTTGTCTTTCGGACGATGTACCCACTATTAGATCTTAGAATACATTTGTCTCCTGGGTGATGTATCCACCATTACTTTCTTTTTGGCCTGGATAAGTCGGGTACTCTGCAGGGTATGTAACTGGATTGAATTTCTCAAAGCTTGCATATGTCAGTAATTAGGATTGTGATAACCCTAGTTAGCTAATATATAAAGCCATACTCATTTCTTAGTCGTGATTATTGTATGGAGTCTAGTCTAGTCTAGTTTTTTCTAGGCAGAGTCCGAATTTGTTTATTTCAGTACATCATTGTTTATGCTTTACTTTTGCTGCTAAATGATTAGAGACTAAGTTTTGTTCAGGAGAATGGTTACAACTCCGGTCCTTGTTTGATTTACGGGTTGTAACTTGGGTTCCTGGATAGTTTCTAAATCATCTAATCATTTATCGTTCTATATAGTTCTCACATGCTCAAATGTCCCTGTTATCTTACATGCTCACATATACCAGTTATCTAACATGCTCACATGTCCCAGTTATCTTACATGCTCACATGTTCTAGGTATCTAACATGCTCACATGTTACAGTTATCTTACATGCTCACATGTACCATTTCTCTTATATTGTTCACTTTATCTCACGTGTTCACATGCTTTCGTTTAATTGACATGTCCACAGTTTACATTATATCATATATTATTTACTTTATGCTCCATGTTGCTTTGTTTATTGTCTTTTCTATTCTCGGGATAAGTGCATTGGTAGTGCACGAGTCTCGATCTATATTTACTTATTTATGTCTATATTCGTTATTATGTTAGTTATTATTGATTTTAGTTCATAGTTTGGCTTCTTTTGTGGTACTTGCTATTGGAGGTCTGACCCCACTGGTTTTGTTTGGCCAGATCGGATAAAGGAGCCTGAAGGATCTTTCGTACCATCTACTCGACAGTAACTACCCGGAGCACTAGAGTACCTTAGTAGGTTTCCTATATCATTCTTCCACTTGTTATGTGCATTATTCTTTTGTGGCGTTTAGCCTCTGAGCACGTGTTTAGCTTGTATTTTTGATCTTGACATATCATGTATGACTATTACTATTGCTAGTTCTTTTCTTTTTTGTATTACCAGCTTCATGATCATCCATGTATATATAGTTTGGGACGCTTTACTATTTTATGTCTGATGATCATACTTTTTGTACTTTGTATATTTGCCTGTGATTGAGAAACCTATGATTGACTATTGGATTATAGTAGTAACCCCCATGTCTATACAGTTTATACATTATTTCGGAGTACATGAGTACTTTGGTATATGTAGCTGGCCTGGTCCGTCCCTACTTGCAAGTATTATGGTTCTAGGGCCTGACAGGTACAATTCTCTAGAAGAATACAAAACTTAGATATTGTGGCATGAAATCAAGGTTTTGTATGGAGTCCTATATACCATCATGGTGCTATTGGTCAATGACTCTATAAAAAATATTATTACAAATTCAATACTATTTCTATATAGGTCAGGTCTTCAACAAGATAGAAGGAAGATAATACTCTACTCCTCATAACTATCAACATGCTATACAATTTTTACAATACCTAACAATTTTGTACCTATCTGCTAGGCAAGGGTCGAGGCTGTGCAGTATAGATACACACACCTATTGGTCAATCTTCTAGTCTTGGTCTTTTATAGATAGTTTTAAGGCTAGTCATACCATATATAGAGATAGTCGTCGAGCCTAACTCAAACCTTCATACTCTATCTAATACTTCTAGGTTACCTATCATTATGATATTAACACTCGATAAAAATCCCTCTAGTACTTCTATTCAAGGATATATTTTAGGCAAATGGTAGCATAGATTAGTTTAGTAATCTTAGGGTCTCTCGTTAGGGTCAAATCCTATAATTTACTCTATTCTAACTTCTATCGTAGGAGAATATCTATAAAGTTCTACCCACCTTAGCTATTTACCTAGTCCTATCAAGCATAGGTCCTTACGTCTTCTAAGTATAATTTCTACAACAGAAGAATTCTACCTACTTGGTTCATCTAGTATAGGTGTCTATCTCTATCCTTCTCGTTATTAGACGATCACCCCCAAAAAATTTATATCCCTTTACTTCTATCACACAATATAATTGAAATAGCTCATCAAGCATAGATGTTCGTATTTCCAAGATAGAAAAGGTTGAGAATTTGATACAAGGAGTTCAAGAGAGATATGTTCGATTACAAATACGAGGTTCAAGGGTAATAGAAGAAATCAAAAAAATCAATGACAGTTGTGGATTGAGATTCTAATAAATTATCCTATTACAGTCTCGTTCGGTACAGTAACGTAACTGAAACGATTTAATCTCGACCTACATAGGCCATCACAAAAATATGTCACGCACCAGTTCCAAAATCCATAGGACTAGGAACACAAGCATGAGAGATAATATGATCTAGAATAAGTTTCAAATTTAATGGACTTACACTAGATGTGCTATGCTGAAGAAGTGTACTAAACCTATGGTATAACAACTATATCTCAATCCGCATATAAGTAAATAAAGCAAGAATGATGATACATAATATAGTCGACCGTTCTATAATACACATGTTCGAGAAAACTCGAGAACAAAAATAAGTTTGCAAAACTAGGCTAATAAGCAAAGTATATGATGATAAGAAATATATAAAACACGGAAGAATGATGAAATAATACTACAAGCAGTACTTCAAGCATGAAGACACAAACATACCATCTATCTATCTATCTATCTATCTATCTATAGGTGCTCCGCAATAATCATGAGACATCACTAGGTCCTCAGAGAAACGTAACAAGATACAGAAGGAACATGCTATAATATGAACTGAATAAATATAAACATAAAATAAATATCTCGGATCACAAGGTGGTCCAGTATTCTGCCATTAAAACAGTGAGCCACCTCTACAACCAAACAAGGACAAGAGGTGGCACACTATTTCGCGATAAATACTATGCCATAATATAAACTGAATGAATATCCTAAACTACCATACGGTCTCACCGTACTATATGAATGCATATTGAAAACGATGTTGGGCGTATGGGTAGGTGATAAGGATATAACACCAAATTGCAGGTCGGTGTCGGATCACGAACTGATGCTATAAACTATGAGCTACGAGCCAAACAAATAACTATAAAACTATGAGGCTCATTACTCAGTAGTCTCTTCCAGATATTATGCAGTCTAAAGGGGTTGTCCCATACGCCTACTAGTAGTCTTCCCCGTGCATGAATGGTACAAGTCATATCCATGACTCGAACAACCTATATTTCAATATGAGTCACTAAACTAGGCACAATCTAAATTTTACATGCATTGACACACGAATCTCTTACACCGGTGGCTAGCCAAATGCGGAAGCTCGTGCCAACACAATGAACCCTACTTATAGTGTCGTATAATGCTACATGTCATGGCATGGAAGTTACACATCTTTTGGAAAATGTCTTCTATACAACTAAGTTACACACACCTATCATGTCGATGCCATCATCGATATCGCCAAAGTCATACTCGGACGTACACCACTGTAAGTACTACCAACAAAAAAGAAGAACATATATAAATTTTTACATAGAACAATTGATGGCAAGGTATCTTGTCTGGAACTTCGGAAGCAAAGTAAATCATGGCCCGACTCCAACTGTAGTCGAATGATCACGAACTCCTAAAATATAAATAAAATAAAATAAATACTAATTCTAAGATAACATGTACCGTAAATATACATACTATTTATAGTCTCTATTACATATACTAGCTAACTAGTTTACAACTACATATATACACCCTCTGCTTGGAGTATCATGCCAACATAAAAAAATAATACTTCATAGCATAAAAATATTCATTTTTAATTCTGAAATAATAATATAAATATTTCTGGAAAAATATCTAAAATTAATACAAAAATCATATATATACATATTTATGAAATAATTAAATATATACATATTCTAACCATTCTATATACACATGTAATCATGCTATTAGATAAAAGTAGTGTTTGTATAAACAAAAAATAGTAATTAAAAATTATAGAATATTCCTTAAAAATATTTAATAATAATATTTGATCATAATATTTATAGAAAATATACTGTGACTAAGTATATCAACTTATTGGCTTGATAGGTCAACTTGTCAATTAAACCGAAACCAAATAAGTAAAACTAATATATCTAAATTATGATGTAAATTTAAGTAGTTTGAGAAATAATAGAAATTGATGTCAAAACTACACAAAAAAGATCACATACAATGTATAGGTACAACTAGTCAACAAACATAAATAATACTTAACCATATATACCATCAATACTGCTATATATGGCACCATGTTATTTTAGAGAAATTAAATTTAAATCTAAAAAATATACAATTTTATTTCTACAATAAAAAAATTAATTTCTGAATATATTTTATATATAAATATTTTAGGAAAAATAACTCCAACACAAACTTGTTCATAAATCACACAAGTATGTCATACGGGGTTCCGATTTGGAAAGCGAATCGACATAAAATATAGAAAATATATATATTCTAGAAATAATCAGAATAAATTAGATAAAACATGATTTTCCATCTCAATTAATTAGATTTAAATCATATTAAAACTCTTCCGAAGTTCAGAGATCAAGTAGTCGGGTTATAATGGACTTTTTGGTGTCCGAAAAACTAGTATCACGGAAACAATGCCATAAAGGCATGAAATACTTACAAATATGAACAAAAAATATATATTAATAGATGATTAAGAGTGATGTTAGAGACATTATCGATGATTTTTTCGAGATCAAACGGGTTCAAAAGTCGTCGAAAAGATTATCGCACCGAAATTGGTCAAATCTGGACCAACTTTAGTACAACGGACATCACGGCCAAAGAAATGGATGAGAAAAAATAGATGAAACCCATCGGAGAAGATGGCCAACCTATTGGTTCTGATGGAAATTAATGCCTGTTGATTCATGAGATAAAGACCAAAAATAAATTGCAAAAGTGTACCTGAATCCATTACTTAATGGATCTTGAAGCGATCGTCTTTTCATGGGATTTTATCTAACAATCTGCTACGGCCCTTAATAACAAAGATGAAATCTTTGTTCCTCTCTTTGTTGATGGGGATACAAAAGAAAATAGAGAAACCCTCTCTTTGGTGGCCGTATGAGTTGGGGACCATAACCCTAATGAATACATATATTTATATGTTTTGATATTTCTTATTTGGCCCCTCATCAAATTAGATTTATCTCCGGTATCTACACATTATTTCAATGACAATTATACCCTTAAGCCAATTTTTCAAATAGACCACTTTAATTTGGCTTAATTATTTAGATAGCCCAATACAATTAACTTTACATGTGTGGCCCCTATTATTGTATAATTCCAACAATCTCTCACTTAGCCACATATGTAACCTTATAATTGTGTTAACCTTAGTGAGCTCATAAATTCCTATCTTAATACTTAGGGTATATCCGGACAATTTCATCCATTAACCATATCAACATAGGATCAAAGCGGCCTTCGTCACATATATCATAACTAAACTATCAATGGTCACATATACCAATATAGCTAAACAACATAGATCAATCATGGATGCGTAGCATAGAATTTACACGCAATACGATCAATACATGTTTATCTCCAACTGGTCCTCCTTACCTTTAGTGAGATCATTACTTAACATAATAAAAATAGAATGAACTGAATTTTCCATATATTAGATCAGATAAATATCCAAAATACTTTAATACATAAATATTTCCAAAGCCAAATAGCACCCAAACATTAATATACAAACTTCCTCTGTGTTGCCATATTCTTAATTAAGATAACAGCCATATGAGCAGTATGCTCATGAAAGACCCTGGGCGATCATACTTTTGTGAGCGGATCTGCTAACATGGAGTTTATCCTAATGTGCTATATGGACACTTTAACCATTCTGAATTCTTTTCTTCACAACTAGAAACTTTATACAATATCCTTTTGACTTATACAAGTTTTTGTTGTTATTGAAATATAGTACTGCTGATTTATTATCACACCATAATTTGGGTGGTCTTTAAACACCCTCCTGTAGGCGCAGCCTTGTGAGAAAATTTCACTACTATATTCCTTGAATAGATGCCTCACAACATGCTATAAACCTTGCTGGCATGGTAGAAGAAATTATGAGTGCCTATTTGACAATCATCCAAAATATATCTCCACTAGTCAACATAACCTGATGTGGATCTCCTGCTGTGTTGACATCCAACAAAATCAGAGTCGAGATACCTTATGATCTCCAAAATTATTCGATCTCCTACAAAGAGCATATAATTCCTTGTTCTTTATTAATTAGTTAGGTAGTTTCGCTGCTACCAAATGATCCATCCATATTTGCTTAAATATCTGCCTAACATCCGAATATGTATGCAATATCCTGACGCGTATATACTTAAGCATACATTAGACTCCCTACAACTGATCATGAATGAAAAATTTATTGTATTTTCCTAATTTTAAGGATAGCCTTAGGACACTTGATTGAGACCGAACTTGTCTCCTTTAACGAGAGGGGTGTCATCTTGTTTTCATTCTTGTATGCCAAATCTTTTAAGTACTTTATTGATATAGTTCTTTTATGATAATCCAAGAATACCCCGAGAACGAACTCGGTGTATCTGGACTCCAAATACAAAAGAGACGACACCAATATATTTTTTCTGAAAGTTATTTGGTAGAAATTTTTAGTGTTGTGTAATATACCTATATCATTTTTGGCAAACAGCGTGTCATCAACATATATAACCAAAGAAAATTATTTACTCCCACTGAACTTGTGATATACACAATCTATAATAGTGTTTATCTCAAAAACCAAACGAAATAATTACTTGTAAAACTTTAAATACCTTTGACGAGACGCCTGCTTGAGTCCATAAAAAGATTTTGTTAGTTTACAAACCATATTCTTTGGGTCTTCTGACACAAAGTTTTCTGGTTGCACCATATAACTTATTTCGTTAATGTTACCATTTAAAAATGCCGTTTTGACATCCATTTGATGTAACTCAATATCAAAATGTGACCCACAAGTGCTATGATTGTTTAAAAGAGTCTATCAAAGTAAATGAAGGGAGAGTCTCTTTAAAATCACTCCCTAACTTTTAAGTAAAGTCACTAGCTATAAGACGTACTTTATACCTCTCCACATTATCCTTTGAATCTTTCTCGGTTTTAAATATCCATTTGCAACCAATAGACTTCGCACCTTTTGGTAATAGGGCAAGTTTCCAAACATTATCTCTTGCATAGACTTGTACTCCTTATTTATTGTATCAATCCACTTTAAGAAATGGAACTTTCCATGGCCTGACGGAAGTTGATGAGATCATCTTCCAGTATCCACAGTCTTCCTCATGTTCCTAGAGAAATATGACAATATTATCCAAAATTATATTTCTCCTTTCTCTTGTGGACCATCTTAACATTACCGGTTCTTGAGGTTGTTGAGTTTGTTCCTCAGAAATAATTACCTTATCTTGAATGGGGGTGCCGCTACATTGTCTTGTCTAGGTATCTCAACAACGACTTGTAGAGGCAATTCGACATTGTCTTGTTGAGACTTCGAATTCACTTCTTGATTAATGACAGGTACAGAATCCTGCACATCGACAAAAGTGATAGTAGGAATCATAAATGATTCCTCTTCAAAAACAATGTCTCATGTTTTATTTCTCCCCCAAACTCAACATCCTCAAAAATTATATTTCTTGTCTTAAAATTTTCTTTTTTGTGGGATCGTATAATTGTCAACCCCTTGATTTGTCAGCATAGCCAATAAAGTAGCTGCTTACAATTGAAGTTTGGTCTATATTTTATTTACACATTAATATAGACATTAAAGTCTATAAAGTCAATGAAATCCAAATCTCATCAGACACAAGTCGTTCAATTCTATTTCTAGAGATGTGACCTAATCGCTTAGGTCATAATGAGGCTAAAAACGTTTATTGTTAACTTTGCGTTTAGTACCACATGACTCCACTTACAAGGTTTCATTGTAAGATGCACTAGTTTCAAGTGAATATAGGTTATCATAAACCTTAAGGGAACCGTTACCAATAATATTTGAATTTTAGGATTGGTTAAACTTATTGTTTCCAAATGCACAATGATAACCAAATTTGTCCATTAAGGGAACTGAAACTGAATTTCGTCTAAAAGATGGTACAATAAAAGCGTCTATCAAATCCAGATAATAATCGGTTCCAAATAATTATCTAAAATGTTCTATTGCTTCCACTTCTACCGATTTGTCGTCACCCACATAGACGTATCTTTCACCATCAATTTGATTTCAGTAGCTCAAACAACCTTGTCTGTAAACACTAATGTGGATAGTAGCACCAGAATCTAACCACCATGTGTTTCTAGGTACTGAATCTAAATTAACCTCAGAACAGACCAAATTTAGAAATGTACTTTTCTTTATATGTCATGTATGGTACTTTGTACATTTCTTCCTTATGTGTCTTGCCTTATCACAAAAAACAACCCTTAGTCTTATATTGTTGTTTTTTTGAGCTGGACCCTTTAGCAGCTACTGTAGTCATTTTCTTTTTGCCCGGAAAATTTATCCCATTAAACATAAAAATTAAAATCTTATTGGCAGATATTTTAACAACATTAACTATAAAGAGAACAAAGCAACAAAAAGAGACATGCTCAAATTAATAACCAAAGCGTAAAATATAGTCAAACAAATTCAAATAATGGTGAACCCCATCTCAAGATACCTAGTACATCTTAAATCAAGTCTTTGGACAGTGATATTAATTGCAAGTGGTACTCTTGGTGTAATGATCAAACGTTGACAATAAGTTATGTCAAATAATAAGCCTATCTTTGGTCGGTTTATTATTCACATGTAAACCTTAATTGTCACACACTTATCATCACAGGTATGTGTGCAATTAGGCCAAGCATTAACCTTCCTTTGGGCCAGCTAATACTCGAATGAATTTACACACGCAAACATCCAACATTCCTTATAAACTATCTACACAAAAGAGGTCACTTTGGTGACATCTTGTTTCAATGAGTCTATTTAGAATATTAGACAACTATTGGTAGTCACAAAAGGCACCAAAAATTCAAATGTCGACTAAATTTTATAAAATCGAATCATGTCCAAAATCTGATGTACATACATATTTAGATTGAATAATCATAAATCATCTGATTAGATTTCACTAAATATATGCAACAAAAGATTACATCAAAAAACACTGAAAATATGTATTAACAGATTACATCAACTAATCCACAAGGATTACTTCAAATAAAATAATCTACTGAACACAAAATTTGAATTTTTCTGTTGACCAAATTCTGTCAATATGCTAAAAGATATGTCTTTTAATCATAATCAAAATTTACCATATTAATAAATACGACATTTTATAGACATGTATGTCAGCACACATTAATACATAAATAAGATATCTCCAACATTAAATCCATATATTGTTACAAATTATAATTCTAAAATTTTGCAATTTGACCTGATGTGTACCAAAAAATCTAAAGCCGATATATTTGGGATGTAGAATTCATCCATCTGCATGTTCAAAAAAATGGCTCTACCCATTCTGCATAATAGCTAGCTTTATTTTTGGTTTAATTGAATTGACAATTAAAAAAGTGTGATGTATTCATGAACCTAAGCCAATTGCATTTTTGGTTGCACATTAACCTATTAAAAAATAGTAGTTCCAAAGTGTTGTACCATATGGCTCGTTTGCTTAAAAAAATCAAAGAAAGTCTTCTTCTAAAGCACTATGCCATCCGAAATGAAGTCGAGCAATATATGACGGCCAAGCCTGTTAATAAAGAAGGATGTCTTCCGAATATTTACTCATTTATAAATATTCAGCCATTAGAGCCATATTTATCATATGAAATCTGAGCATGATATGAGAACCAAGCACCATAATCAACAAATACGATCTAGATATAAAAGCCGAGTATTATATGGTTCCCAAAAAAACTCAATTTCTATAACTTTATCACCAGTGTCTATCATCCAAGTGATCATTTCATACAACTTTAAAACAAAAGCTAGATTTGAGCAATATCGAAACCCGTCTTTTAGGAGGAAAATACATGCGGTAAAAAATTTTGATCGAACAATCAAAATCATAAATTAAATTTGATCGAACGATCTAGGGTTCTTTAACACAACAAAAAATTGAATTTGGAAATTTCAAACTCATGAATCAAACAAGGGAGGCTCTGATACCACTTGATGGAAATTAATATTGTTGATTCATGAGATGAAGATCAAAAATAAATTATGGAAGCGTACCTGAATCCATTGCTTAATGGATCTTGAAGCGGTCGTCTTTTTATGGGGTTTGATCTTCCAACCCGCTATGGCCCTTAATAACAAACATGAAATGTTTGTTCCTCTCTTTGTTGATGGGGATACAGAAGAGAATATAGAAACCCTCTCTTTGGTGTCCGTATGAGTAGGAGACCATAACCCTAATGAATACATATTTTTATATGTTTTGATATTTCACATTTGGTCCCTCATCAAACTAGATTTATCTCCGGTATCTACATATTATTTCTATGACAATTATGCCCTTAAGCCAATTTTTCAAAAGAATCACTTTAATTTGGCTTAATTATGTAGATAGCCCAACGTAATTAACTTTACACGTGTGGCCCCTATTATTGAATAATTCTAACAGGTTCATATAGAATTATGCTGCTGGAATTAGCTGACTTGTAGGAATGTTTTGGTATACCAGAAGGGGGCTGTAGATGTGTGTTGGTTTTGATGGAATTGTAGAGGGCCGCGTTAGCTTCACAACAAATATTCTTGGAGCATCACGGAAGGTCGAAAAGGGATCGAAACTGCCGTTACACCACAATGTCTCTCCAATAGCCAAGGCTAAATACAGTTTCGGGATTTGCAAGGTGGAGAGTAGGGGCGGCTATTTTTAAAAGTTTAATATATAAGGTTTTCGCCTCATATAAGTTATGACTACTATGGAGGAGGTTTGGATTGATTTGGTGGAGATTTGGTTATCAAATCAACTAATACAGCAAGATGGGTTTAGTGGATTTCCATGTTTGGAAAGGTGGAAGATTGAGCCAAAGATGCTTGGATTTAATGCATATGTGCTACTATTAAATATCCAAAAAATTAATAAATATGTCTCTAATTGATTTTGGCAATCCTAAATAGGCTCCACTAAGTTTGATTGACTAGGTTATGGTCCAAACCATTATTCGAATTGAACTGAACACCGAAAAGGCTATAATGGGTCTCATGTGACATTTGGAAATAAGTAGCACATGGGAACTCAATTGAGTGGGTCACTATTGGCATGTGTGTAGTAGGCTCAATATAATTCAAAATCATATATTGGGTCGCTTGGGTTGGATCGAATTTGAGTCCCGAAATTCAATTGGATGTTGGGTCTAGGCTTATGTTAGATAGAAAAATGGTCTAAGTTGACCCGTTAGTTGTGCGACGAAAATATAATACAAGAGAACATATTTGAGTGGGATATGATATATCAAAATGAAGATAAAATTTCTAGGTCAAAACATACGAAGGACATTTCTAGAGATTGGTAATTTCTGTGCTCTAAATATTAAAGCTACAAAAAATTATTATGGTCAAAAGTAATAGCAGGAAAAATTATCTATTAATAATATATTAAATAAAATAGTAATAAAAATAAATGTAAATAATAAGGGGCTTACACCGTTCCACGATGAGACATTGTCCTATACCATTACTGGAATAATGAGTGACAAAACATCAACCAAAAGGCACCTAGCCATTCTATGTGAATATATAGTTAAGAACAAACTTTCAACACATAGGCACTCTGCCTATAAATGAGATTGGCATAGTACCTATCTGGGAACCAGGGGCTGAAGTGATAACATTTCGCAAATGTCAGTGGCCAACCTGAGAGGGTCATCTAACTCCGTATCTCCAACGGAGCTTCCTGGTTACTGAAAAGAATGTGCAAGTAGCCCATAAGTTAAGGAACTATCCTCCCCACCCCATGCACCTACTATGTTGTATCCACAGCACAACTTCTAATAACTTCTGATATTTCTAATCATGCAATATTTATTAGCAATTATTCCTTGCGCACGGCTCGTACGTACCGTTGGTCAGGCGATACGTAAGTCCGAGCTCTGTATGGAACCCACAAACCGTATTACAAAAGTGTTAGGGCCAATGAAGACATGAAACACTTCCTAAAAAGTGGTAGTCTCTTAACTCTAGGTCTATATACATAAGAGAAATAGAATCAATGGAAACGACTATCTCAATTGTTTGCACCCCAGTATAGCTTGGATGCACAATTTTATATAAAATAAAATAATCGATAAGCAATTATCAGGACTACAACATGATGAATTTTAAAAGTAAATATAAAGTAAAAATGACAAGTTATATGCCTGGTGGTATGATGTTCTGACAATGTTCTGAATAGTCCAATAGTCAGGTTCGATATGGAGAAGTCCAGATTCGCAGGAAATAGGAATTCGATTAGTCACGATCGAAATAATCTAAAATAATTTGATTTTAAGAAAAGATATATATATATATATATATATATATTAATATTATATATATATATATATATATATATATAGAGAGAGAGAGAGAGAGAGAGAGAGAGACCTTTTTTAGAAAAAAAAATAGTTATAATAGTTATTTTAGAAACATTTTATTTTATTTAACTTTATATATATCTATATATATATATATTATATATATTTAATATATATATATATATATATATATTACCTTATATATATGTATAATTTTTTTTTTGACCTTATAGATATATATATATATATATTATATATATTATATTATATTATTATAATATATATTATATATATATATATATATATATAAAATTATATATTATATATATGTTTCTAAAAAAGGTCTATTTTTTTCTAAAGAAATAAAGTAATTATGTATATATATATATATTTATTTTAAAATTATATATATATCTATATAATATATATATATAATTATATATATATATATATATATATATATATATTATATATATAAATATATATATTATATATTATATATATATATATATTAAATATAAATGTATTTTATATAATATATTTTATATATATATATAAATATTTATATATAAAATATTATTTATTTATATATATATATATACACACACACACACCACATAAAGAGAAATTAAAGTTGTAATAGTTATTTTATAAATATTCGTATATAAATACATAGGCTTTTGAAAATATTTCCATATATAAAATTCATTTAAAAATGCATATAATTATTTTAAAACTCATTTAAGAATTTTTTATATATAATCTTTTTAAAATAAATCTATTTCTCCCTATTTAGAAATTTATTACGTAAAACTTATTAAAATATTATTAAGTAAAATCCACCTTAAAACTAGAAGGCCCAAAATTATATATATATATATATATATTCTATATATATATATATATATATATATATATATATATGTCATGCCGCAAAACTAGAATACTGGCAAGTAGGGACGGACCTTGCCAATTACGTATTCCAAAGTACTCTAGTACCCCGAAATAACGTATAAGCTGTATAGACATATGGTTACTACTGCAATCCAACAGTCAATCTAAGATCAAGCAATCCTAGGTATCTCAATCATAGGCAAATATGCAAAGTACAAGAAGTATGATCATCCGGCATAAAATAGTAAAGCGTCTCAAACTATATATCTATGGATGATCATGAAGCTAGTAATACAAAGTGAAGAACTAGCCAGAGTAATAGTCATACATGATAAGCTCTAGCTAAAGTCTAGAATACGCAAATCATGTTTAGGCCCGTCGGCTAAATGTTAAGATCCAAAATATGAGCTAAACACATACTCGAAGGCTAGACTCCACAAAAGAATAATGTACATAACTAGTGGAAGAATTATATAGGAAAATCCACTAAGGTACTCTGGTGCTCGGGTAGTCACCGTCAAGTAGATGGTACAGAAGATCCTTCGGGCTTTTCTATCAGATCTGGCAAAACAAAACCAGTGGGGTTAGGACCCCCAATAGCAAGTACCATAAAGGAAGCCTAACTATGAACTAAAACCAGTAATAACTAACACAACAAAGGATAGAGACAGAAATAAGTAAATATGGATCAAGACTCGTGCACTACCAATGCAATTATCTCGAGAATAGAAAATACAATAAACAAACAACATGGAGCATAAAGTAAATAATATATGACATAAAGTAAACTGTAGACATGTGAATTAAACGGAAGCATGTGAACATGTGAAATAAACTGAACAATGTAAGAGAAATGGTACATGTGAGCATGATATAACTGGGACATATGAGCATGTTAGATAATTAGGACATATAAAAATATTGGATAACTGACATGTAAGCATGCAAGATAACTGGGACATGTGAGAATTAAGGTAACTGGGACATGTGAGCATGTTAGATAACTGGGGCATGTGAGTATGTAAGAACTATATAGAACGATGAATGATAAGATAACTTAGGAACAATTTTGGAACCCAAGAATCTAGTCGTTTAACCTAGTCAGATTCATTATGAATTTCAGACCGTGGTAACCAAGAATCCATGTCCTAGACATGATACAAGATGAGATAGGTAGCTTGTACAATCACAATAAAAAAAATCAACCATATTGTCCAGACAAGAGTTACACTTAACAAGTCATGATTGGTTGTCGCAATAGCAATCAAGACTTCACATGTCATGTCGGGTTTATTTGTCTTGTTAAGCGTACTTATCAGGAGTGTGCCTCGGCGGGTCATTATAGAGAAAATAGGGAGTACGCCGGTAGAAGCATAGAAAATATGGGGTTTATACGGATTACAACTGACCGCATGAGTACTTTAGGACAAAGTGGTCCGCATAAAGAAGTGTTGTATGACAGACTCGACATGCCCCTGCGGCCCATCTTCACTATCTCAGATTATATCAAAAGCAACCGGACTGATTTGAGCCGCAGAAGAAGAGTTACTTATGCGGCCAAAATGATCAGCCCTTCTGATAAAGTGACAAACTATGTCAAAACTGACAAAACTGACAGCTGACACTCTGACAAAAGAAGATAAGACATGATCAAACAAAATGTCATGTCACTAGACTGGACATAGTCATGCGGCTAGAAGGACTGCGACCCGAGCCGCATGAACCTTATGCGGTTCAATCCATAAGCTTCATACGGCCAAGGGTGACTGCAACCTGAGCCATGAGCTTTATGCGGCCCATAATACAGAATCTATGCGGCTAAATAGTTCCCAAGTTATGTGCGGACTAAGGGAGACTAAGACTTAAGCCGTATGAGTCTTATGCGGCCCAGAATGGCCGAACACTGAAAGACCTATATGGCTCAAAATGACTCAAGCAGACTGATCCTACCTTGTGATAGGACACGTGGCAGGCTGACTAAGTCTCAAACACCCAGATTTGCTGCAACAAAATCTCAACGAGTCACCAGCTGGCAGCCAAAGAGCGGGTCTTTGTGTGCTGTTGTAGCCACGTGGACACGTAGCCATCTATGAGGCTCAAGATATATATCACTATAAATAGCAGGGTACTACACCCATGCAAAGGCAAGCAAACTACGAAGGGCAATTTCTTATAGAGCAAGGATCGTGTCAGATAGTCCAAGGAGTAAGGCAGAGTTGCTGTACTTTCCCGAGCCTCTATCGTCACCCCCAGAATCAAAACTAAACAATTGTAATTAGATTGTTTCCTAGGATTTCTTACTAGACTTTCTCTTGTACAAGCGAGTTTATAATCAAGTTCAATTCCTCTATAATTCTTGTTCTTGATATTTAATGGTAAACACGATAGCGACTCTGCTGGGGATATCCTTCTCTTGTGGTGAGAAGTTGGTGATGCAATCTGACACGTCCAAGCTCGGCTCTACGTAGCAAATGGTCGTGGTTCGTTTTGACCAACAAGCATTCGAAGAATTGCTCTCTGAAGGGAGCGCCAGCCCGTCACAGAAGCGAGCCAACCCAAAGAGAACCCGCAGGACGTCGAAGCGCAAAACTGTTGCCCCCGACCAGGTTCTCGAAGAAGCTCCTTCTGCGGCCAAAGGCGGAGATCAAAGCTCTTCTGCGGCCTTGCTTCCGACCGCAGAAAACCCCACCGTCCCCAAATCCAGCAAAGAAAAACACTGCGATGCTGAGTTTTTAGGGGCACAAGGGAAATCCATGCAAACAAGAAAGAGGCCGCATATGAGAGACGAGCAGTCTGTACATGCGGCAGCCAACTCTGGCCGCAGGCAGATGGCCCATACGGCAGCCAACTCTGGCCACAGGCGGATGTCCCATACGGCAGTAAACTTTGGCCGCAGGCAGATGGCCCATGCAACAGCCAAAATTGGCCACAGGAAGATGGCCCATGCGACAGCCAACTCTGGCCGTAGGCCGGTGGCCCATGTGGCAGCCAATCCTGGCCATAGACAGGGTATCCCATGCGGCCTTATCAGAAGCTCTGTGTTTGATCGTCTCTCATGCGTGCCCGACTTTATGCGACCCATTAAGAATGTAGAATATTCCAATCTGGACCCTTCTTATTATGCGCCTTCAGGTGCTAAATTGAAAAGGTCTAGGGCAGTGCAGGCCCAACAAGCCCAGTCAACGGTCCAAGTTGCTGACAGTCAGCAGGCACCGTTAACTGTTATACGGGCTCCTGATGGAAAGTTGTCCAAACCTACCCGCGTCGTCCAGTCCCCCGGGCTAACGGACATTGTGGGTCTCAGAAGTCTCCCTCCAACGATCGAGAGCAAGTGCTTTTACTAGCCTCGGATCAGGGACCAATTTGATACCTACGCACCCGTGTGCTCGGATACCTGAGTCTATAAATTGGATGCAAAGGTAGATCAGTCTGCCATCGACTTGCGAGAGGTGATTGCTCATAAACGCAATGAGAAAGAAGCAAACTGGGCATGTGATGAGCCATTTTCGGGACATCGTTGTACCCAGGTCATCATCAACTACTGCTGCGAAAAGTCCGCAGTACCTGAAGATCGACAGTCTATTTTTAACAACTGCACTAGCCAGCACCTGTCCGACAACAACTTGAGGAACATGAGCAAATCCCGGTAGACGATGAATTTCCTTTCGTCTCCTGTAATTCAACTCGGAAGGTTCTTCCTGACAAGGGAGGAAAGAAGACAGGCTCTTCCAGCCCGACAATTTCAGCCAGCACTGCAAGGAAACTCTCGTTTGGAAGGTTACCACCGACAGCCACAGGGGCTGTCTACCTAGGCACTCGATCCAGAAAGAAGCTTCCAACACCCGAGGGTGCACCCTCGACCTTCTTGGGGGTAGATGAAGCTGGGGGTAGCAGTCCCCTCAATGTATGCGACAATACGGTATTCCAAGAGCATACATAGGGGGTAGCGATCGACTGGAATTATGTAATGGACTTGGACGTCCCCGAGGGTGACCGCCTTCGCCAAGACGATGTGGCTTCCTGCGCAGGGGGTAGAGCCCCTTCCGAGTCCGAGGAGGAAGACATTCCGACATTCTTCGATGAATTTTCGGTACGAGGGTACGACACGGAGAGTACCTCTTCTACGATCCCCTCCATGTCTAGCCACGTACAGACAGTCTTCATGGCCAGAGATAATCATGAAGCGCCTACTGACAACAACGTCTAGAAGTACTTGTAGCGATGCTCCTGTCCTTGGTCAAGTTAGTAAAGGAAATCAAAGCTACCTTGACGACTCAACCGACAAGGACGTCTGGACAAATAAGCTTGGGACCCACAGTCAACGCGGACTCCAACATGATCGCTCCTCCTTTGGGTGACAATCCTCTAGAGCATCGGCTAGCTCCTTCTGCAGACGAAGCCAGGGAGGCAAGGAGGGAAGTCCAGGAGCTTCGAGCAATGTTCAATGCCCGAGACTCCTACCGGGACCTCAGAATACGACAACCATATCACGTTACGTGAGAGATGTTCCTTTTTTGCCATGGTACAAACCATTTCATATTGATTCGTATGACGGGAAGACCTCTGCTAGTCAATATATGACGTATTTTGAGGTCATAACAGACCACTTGCCGCATAGCGATGCCATCCTCACGCGATTATTTATTGGAGCATTAGAGGGGATCACGTTCGACTGGTACTGCAACCTTCGGACAACTGCATCCATTCTTTTGAAGGCTTTAAGCACATGTTTCTAGAAATATTCTATGAAGTGGGACATGAATGACAATGTCATCCCTCATGGACGTCGTTCAGGGGAGAGGGAGCTAATAAGCAACTTTATCGAGCGGTTCTGCCAAACTGCAATAAGATTGCCCCAAGGCAATCCCAAAAGCCCCTTGATTGAATCTGCCAGAAGAAGTTGCTCCCCGCAATCAGCCTCTGGATGGGTGAAGATCAGTTCAGGATTGGACGACCTTCATCATAAGCGCCACCAATGCAGATGCAAAGTTAAAGAAAGCTCGCCATCTAGGATTACACATCTCGGATGGAGAGGTCAAAGGAAAACATCCTGGTACCACCACAATAACAATAATACCGGTACCTCCAATAACCGATACAATAAAGGCAAACAAGCCATGGTCACTGGTATGACCAAGAAGCTGAACAAAATAGGCAGAAGCTCAGTGGCCCAAGATAATTACTCATTCGAAGATAGTCATGTCAAGCCTATCTTCGACATGCTCTTGCAAGGGGACATGATCCAACTCCCTCCACCAAGGTGCGAGGCTCGAACGGCGGAGATGGAGGACCCAAAATACTGCCATTTCTACCGCTATGTTCATTATCCCACTCAAGACTGCTTTCAATTAAAGCGGTACATCCAGAGTCTTATAGACTCCAAAGCTCTGCCGCTAGACTTTGAAGAGGTTACTGTGGCGGCAAACATGGTATCAATTCAGTTCGGTAACTTCCCCCCAACAAGTACTCAAGATGGGTAATACCTATCCTCTGAGCGACGATGGAGGTTACTAATCTTCCTTCCGTCCGGGACCAGTCGACTGGCTTGGTACCTCTCACCACGCTACGAGAAGAGGTTATGTGGGTGCACCCAGACTTAGTGCCCGAAGTTATCCAGGCGGTGCCATCTCCAGCCAATAAGAAGAAGGACAAGAAGTCAAATCCTGCAATACCATTTCAACCGAAGCTAGGAGGCAGCAACTGTTGTCATCCGGTCCGGGGCACAAGTCCAGCCCACTCTGGGTAGTTCAGTCGAGGGCCCTCAACCGGCAATGATGCCTGCCACTGATGTTCCGGGGCCATCTCACCCTCCACCGACAGACATGGCCAAGCCGAAGGAAACCTGCTTCGACAGGCCGTCCCGTAAAGATGCACCTCAAGGGCTAAAGAGATCTTTCAACTTTGACATATTCGTACAACTGGCAAATACGCGGCAAAGTTGTCGTTATACGAGCTCCTAAGGCTCTCTAAGGATTTTTATGTCGCAATGAGTGAAGCGCTCTAGAATGCTGATGCTTACTTTGTCAGGTCAAACCTACAGGGGAAGACTCGTCGGCAGATCTCCAGGACAGCAACTTTACGGATGCAATGCCTAATATTGTATTCACCCCACATGACATATTGATCATGACCAACTTGTATGATCTCCCCTTGTACTATACTAGATACATAAGCGACATCAAGGTGGATCGGATGCACATCGACCTTGGCTCGTCGATAAGCATCATCCTAAAAAGCTTGCTTCAAGTCCTCGGCATTCCTATGCACCAGCTAGCGGCAACCAACACTGTGCATTAGCAGTTTCAACTCGGAAAGGAGCTACCCCTTAGGAAAGATTCGATTGAAATGTCAGATCGGTGATTTGAGGATAGAGGTTACTTGCTACGTCATAGATGCAGATATATCCTACAATATCCTATTGGGGCATCCATGGATACATGAATACATTATCGTGCCATCCAGTCTCTACCATTGTTTCAAGTATGTCAGTAAGCATGGCTTCGTGAAGACAAAATTTGTTGACATTGATCCCTTAAAGGGGTTGAGTCTTATTACTCTTCGGAGGCTTGTCTATACGAAGAATCCAAGAAGCACATAATTGAAGAACTGGAGGTCATCACAGGGCCAGAGGAACCCTTGAGAATTTATCTCCAGGCCCGTAAACCGGGCAAAGCCGCACCCTTTGTCGCAACCTTACATAAAGAGGTGCCCGGTTCTCTCGCCCTTGCTGTGCAGTCGGAACCGATGGTCATTCGACTCCCAAGGTCTAGCCAGGAGACAAAACCCGTTATAGGGTCGATGGTGATTCGATTGCCGAAATCCAATCAAAGGCGACGAAAGATGCGGGCCCTCTGGGGAGCCGATGGTGATCCGATTGCCAAGATCCAGTCATAAGCAATATGAAGACAGAAAGTCCTTTGCCGAGCCGATAGTTATTCGTCTTCCCATGTTGAGCCGACAACCAAGGGTTGTTCCGAGACCCTCAGGCAAGCTAAAGCCACAAGCATAACCCTTGGTGGTGAAGTTGCCCAAGATAGCGTCCCAACCTCCGGTCATGCAGGAAGTAGCTGAAGAGAAGACAGAACTCGCGAAGTATATTATTGCAAAGTGGATAGTCCATCTCCTATGATGTAATTCCTGTGGACAAAATTCCTTATTTCATCAATAAGAGGCTGCCATTGAACTATCCTGAGTGTAATAAACTTAATCTGATGTATACTACGGGGCACGGTCGGGACATCAACCTGTACACACAGGTGACAACCGTCCATATTGCAAACCGACTTGCTCCCATTAAAGGTACCTACTTTCTAGTCCCAGGCAGAAGAGAAGAGGATCACACGATCATCTTTGGTCGAAAAGAAGTTCCTCAACCCTTCATGCCTCTAGATTTTGATATCGAACCCGATACTGGAAGATTACCGCTCTACCTATATAGTCCTCAAGCCAAGTACTTCATGCAAAAGCAATACGACATGTAGGCTACCCCAGGAATGAATTACGGCAATGGTCGGTGATCGCCTCTGCAGTTGTCAACTCTCGTCTGGGAAACCTCGATTATTACGGCAAGTCCAAATATGGCCTCGGTTATGCTACACCAGCAACAACAACGCCCGATAGTTCCGATAAGGAATGCGAGTGGCATTCTCACTCATCTGAATCACCTGTATACGATTTCGATGATAATTGGAGATATATTCAAGCAGACATTATCTGTCAACATGGCATCTGCTGACATTAAAGAGGAAGAAGATCTATCGAACCTCTTGAATTGGAGCCATGGGTCCAACAACTGGACGCATAATAGGAGAAGCGCTTTGAACTACGTAACCCTCCTACTGAAGATGAGGTTATACAAATTGACCTCGATGATGAATCCTCTCCAAAGTCAATCTTCGTCAGTAAAAGCCTGACGGACGGCGAGCGGAAGTGGTTGTTACAACTCGTAAGAGAATATATCGACATTTTCGCCTAGAGCTATGAAGACATGCCAGGGCTAAACCCCGAGATTGTACTTCATAAGCTCAATATTCATCCGACGTAAAACCAATCAGCAACGACGGTTCCGTCTAGACATCATGAACTCTATTGAAGCGGAAGAAAATAAGCTTATAGCTAGCGGTTTCATCCGCGAGGAGCAACACCCAGACTAGATAGCTAATATAGTATCAGTCATCAACAAGAACGAAAAGATCAGAATCTGTATTGACTTCCGCAATCTGAATGCGGCGTATCCTAAGGGTAAATTCCTTCTCCCATCACCGACATAATGATTGATAATAAGTGTGGCTTCGAGCGTATGTCCTTTATGGATGGCTTTTTAGGATACAATTAAATCAAAATATCTCATGATGATGAGAAGCATACGTCATTCCGAACACCGATCGGTGTGTATTGTTACACAGTTATGCCTTTCGGTCGACGGTGCTACATATCACCGAGCTATGAGCGTCATCTTCAGAGATCACTTACGCAAGACAGTAGAGTGTTATGTTGACGACATCGTCGTCAAAAGCCGCTCCAAGGATGATCACTTACACGACTTGAGGACAGTGTTTGACCTATCCGAGCGCATAATCTGAAGATGAATCCCACCAAGTCCTTTCTGGGTGTGTCCAACGGAAGTTCTTGGGCTTTGTCATTATTTCTCAGGGCATTCACATAGACCCCGATAAGACAAAAGCAATCCTGGAGATGAGTCTACCGAGGAACCTCCGTGAACTTTGCGTCCTTCAGGGAAGATTAGCCTACATCAGGAGGTTCATATCTAACCTCTCAGGGCGATATCAACCCTTCACACAACCCATTAAGAAAGACGTCTCTTTCATATGAAATGAAGAATGTCAACGCACCTTTGATGACATTAAGAAATACCTGTCGAATCCGCCAGTTCTGGTAGCCCCGGTCGCGCAAAGCCCTTCATGCTCTATGTACGGCAATGGAACACTCCCTTGGCGCCTTGCTAGCACAGAACAATAATACGGACACGAGCAAGCCATTTACTATCTCAACTGAATGATGGTGGGGCCAGAGCATAGGTACACCGTCGTGGAGAAGGAATGTCTTGTCTTGGTGTTCGCCATTCAGAAAATACGATACTACGTGTCAGGTCAGCCATCCATGTTGTCTCACGAGTTAATCACCTCAGGCTTCTCATGACCATGCCAGGCGTACTTAGTTCTCGTCTAGCTACATGGGCGATACTATTATCCCCCTACGATATGGTTTTCGTTTCGCAGAAGGATGTCAAAGGTCAAGCCTTGGCCGACTTTCTAGTAGCCCATCCAGTCTCGAAACAGCCAGAATCTATGAAAAAATCCCAAACGAAGTCGTTAACTCAAACATGACTTCGCATAATGATGTTTGGCGAATGTACTTTGACGTTGCTTCAAAAACAAGGCCACAAGGTGATATCGTCGCTGGAGTCGGGGTAGTATTAATTTCTCCCTCTGGATTGGTAGTCAATCGGGCATATTCTCTCACAAAGTCTTGTTCAAACAATGTAGCCAAATTTAACGCTCTGGTCATCGGGCTCCGACTCGCCAAAGAAGTAGGAGTCGAATACTGGGAAGCGTATGGCGACTCACAGCTGATTATTAATCAGATCCGAGGCACATACGAGGTTCATAACGCGGACCTGATTCCCTATCATCAGACAACAATTATCATCATTGCAACCTTAGAGGGGTTCTTTATAGAGCATGCATTACTACAAAAAAGTGTCTTTCTGGGACGCCAACAAATCCGTCTTAAAAAGGCCCAAAACAGTCCTAAATCATAATTTGGGATAAATTTTAGGACGATAAGTGATAGTGTTATTAGGGTGGCGTGGAAAAAAGTTTTAGGACGAAAAATTCGGTCCTAACTAAGTTTTAGGGTCGAAAAATATAAATGTACCAAAAGAGTTTGAATTATTAATTGTCTATAATGGTTTACTAAACTGTCCTAAAATAAACTAGTTTGTGACGAATAACATCCGTCCTAAAAAAAATTTAATGGACACAAAAGGATGTCTTTATATCTAGGACAATTACATAACCGTCCTAAAAGTAATACTTATGAAATTACTGTTTGTATTTTTTAGCTATAAAATATACAATTTAAATACACATATAACATAATTCATATGGTCATGGCCGTTGTCAAGCTTAAGCTAGTCCTCCGATGTATCTCCATGTGTCGGAGCTCCTATACAAAAAAAAAATTAACAACATCAAGCATTCTTTACCATTAAGTAGAAGACAACAAAATCCATATATAACTATAATGTTTAATTGATAAACAACAAAAAAGCTTAACATTAAGCATCATGTACGAACATTTCCAAAAGAAATCCAAAACACAATACATCACATACACCATCAGTTACAAAATGAACCCATTGTCTCCATCAGTTACAAAATAAACCCATTTCAGTATATCCAACAAGAACCCAAAAAATTAACGCAAATTTTTTCACAAGATCGTCGCCTATCATTTAAGTATATCCAGAATGCTTTTGAAGGACCTGCAAATAAAATTAAGATATGCCAATATATTAGCAACCTGGTAATTGTACACAAACCACCAGAAAAGAAAGCGTAATAACAAAATAATATTACATAACATCTCTATTAATCTGGTACTAGTTAACAACAATTTTCTATTTTTTTTAATAATCTCCTATTGTCAAACAGATTCACAAAAAAGTTCAACCAGATAATAAAGTTTTTTTGCCTTACATTAATCAGTAAATTAACTTAGTAATCCAAAAAAAATGTTCATCTAGAAATGGAAGCTTGGTAATTGGCATACATATAGGTGAAGGTCAAGAGCTTCTAATGAAGCACCAGATTGTATGAAAATTGAAGGTTGAACCATTTACACTTGGAAGTGCATCACAGTTGGAAAAAAATATTTTTGCAACTCAAACTCTTTCGTTGTAATGAATTTTTGTATATATTGCAACTGCATTACTTTTATTCTTTCCTACACCCTATTCTACCATTTTCTTTACACATGAAGAGCATAGAAATAAAAAAAAAAAACTAGTGTCAGATTTCTGAATGATTAGCCAAAGTAATTAAATTAATTTTCCAAAATATTATTAAGATGGAGTTTTTCCAGATAAAGGCTGTTAGAATCTTCCAAATCCCTGCCTCTACCTTCTGTCGCATCCGAGATATTCTTCACTCTGCAATTTCATGTTCCACAACTACTGCCATGTTATGTAACAATCCACAAATTATTTCCTATATGATGCATATAAATTCATATTTTTCAAATGGATTGCAATGAAACTTCACGTTGTAGCAGACAATTACTGTCAGAAATTTTAAAAAAATTCAATGTTTATCTATTTTTAATCTAGTCAAAACAAAAAAATTCTTAGAACGTTCCTCCCTTAAATAAGATGTTTGATTAAAAATGTTTTGCTACGAGCCACACAAGATAATTAGCAGTTTGCCACACTGAACTGGATACCCTTCCAAAATGTGCCAAGAGGACAAGTATACATATCAGTTATCTCATATATCACAGTATTGACCATAATGGTTTAAAGTATCGGTCGATATCTATCCGATACGGCAGATACCGATGTGGTTTGGCATGTCCCGATATGATACCAATTGATACTCGACACCGGCATTGAGGTTCTCTTTTTCGGTCAATTCGACAAAGAAAATTAAACGAGAAAGACAAATTCGCAAGGGTTAAAGCATAACAAGGTTGTAAAAACATGTAAAAGAAGAAAATAATATGTAAACCAATCGTAAGGTGACTAATATATCATTAATTTCAAAACTACTAAGAAATAACACAAGATACTTAAATTATGCCTAAATTATAAATATTTGTTTTTAAATGTAAATAATTTATTAATAATTATTTGTTTTCTGATACAAAAAATTCTGATACCCCGATCCGGAATTGCCGATACTACCGATATCGCCGATACCAATACTCATAGGAATAGTCTGATAACCGATTCCGGTACCGATACTATGAACCTTGGATCATATATTATATTATATATATATAATATATATATATATAATATATTATAT
>JANAVB010017827.1:0-20000 GCA_029216955.1 Iris pallida
TGTCCACATGTTGGTTTGTGTCCCAATAGGAAAAACCCTCTTTTGGACACATGGATATTGTTCTAATATTATTTTTGTGTTGTTCTTCCATATATTCCAGATTTTTGCACATTTTAGAATAAGTTTATTCAAGTATCTAAATGTATCATATTCTTTATATTTGTGTGGTTATATATATATATATATATATATATATATATTTCTCTATATGTATATAGATGTATATATAATATGGCTTATATATATTGGGGAGTATATGGTGATGTGTTTGTGTGGTTTTGGTGTGTCCTAAGGGACAGCCATGGTCGGCCAAGGATGGGGGGAAATGTTGGTGTTGGTGTTGGTGTTGGTGTTGAGGTTAGTAGGTGGTGTTTGTGTGTTTGTTTGTGAGAGTGAAAGTAGGGATAGATGAGGGGTTTTGAGAGGCTAGAAGGGGGAGGTTGTGCTGTTGAAATCAACAGCTATTAGGGGGCATGACAGCCCCAAAAATCAGCCCCCATTTCCTAAGAATAGCCCCTACAAGTTGCCCCACAAAATCAGTACATAAACCCCTTGAAAACCCATCCAAATCACTCCAATTTCACCTCCATAGCCACCAATTCACCTATAGTTATGCCCACTTTTCATGCCCAAATGATAGCCCTATTAACCCCCAAAATCAGTCCCCACTTGTCCAAAAATCTGTCCTTTTATTTCCATGTGTGTGTGTGTGTGTTGTGAGATGTGTGTGAGTGTTTTGTGAGGTGTTTTGAGAGTAGTTTAGTATCCTATAGTATAACCTATATCTAAACTAGTAGAAAACCCATTAGGAAACCTATAGAGAAGACTTATAGAATGTGGTGTCATGTGAGGGTGAGTGGTGTTGATGAGTGGGGTAATGAGAAGGGTAAATTCATGATATAGGTAAGGTAATGGGTAAATGGTTAGCATGTGTCATAAGATGGCCTAGATACCTAGGATACCCAAATTTCTTGGTAGGTAAACCTTAGATAGGTTGATGTCTAGCTACCCTAAGGAGCCTAGGCTAGTACCATGGGTATTACGGAGTTTCCTTGGGTTTGGGCAAGGTATCGAAATTTACCTTGGAAGGGTAAATGCTAGTTTTGCCTAGGAATAGGGTAATTTTGTTAGAAGCCTAAGATAGAGTTAGAACTTGATTCCCGTGGTTGGTAATGATCAAATATGATACTCTAAGACTAGTTTTGATGTCGGTTGACCTTTTTGACCAAAAGTCAACAAAAGTCAACCGAGAGTCAAACTTAGCCTTTAAGCGACCCGATTTGACCAAAACCAACCCAGAGTTGACCAGTTGACTGGAAGTCCATAGTTGGTCAACATTAGACTAGTTTGACCTAGGATTGACCTAGAGTTGACCAGAGTTGATCAGGGTTGACCAGAGTTGACTTTTTGACCAAAGGTCAACTGTAAGTCAACCTTTGATTCCGATTGACCTAGTTTGACTTGAATTGACTCCCAGTGACCTAGTATGACTCAGTTTGACCTAGATTGACCTAGTTTTGACTTAAACTTGCATTCATGGATTATATTAGCTTCCTTTTTCAGTATTTAGTCCTGTTTGACTCATAGTATCTTATCTTAGGTCTGTGATCGCTCTGAGCGTCTGTTCACCCTATCAGCTCAGGACCACAGGCGAGTACATTCACTGATAGTTTTCATTGTCTTGATATCTGCTATATCCGATTCAGTTGTAGTGTCTTACTTGATTCTCAGACACGATATTTTACGGACTAGTATATGTCGGATCCTGTCATGAGATATTATTCCCGGATTACTTGGTATATTGGTACATGACTCGATTTGTTACTTGTACTTGTATAGACATGGACTTGGGAGTAGGCTGATCACCTGCTCTTAAATCTTGTGTCATGACGTGTTATGACCGGATCCTTTATACTATTCGAGGATGGAGAGTTATTAGTGGTTGTGTGATCAAAATACCCACTTGTTGTTTCACACTTGTACTCGACACTTGTTTATAGCTACTTGAACTTTCCATGGTGACCGGCCTCATCTTCACACTTGTTGTTTCACACTTGTTATTTTTTCTTAGCCGGTCAGATGGAAAGCTTAAACATGTTTCCCAAACCGATCACATGACGCACTAATAATTCAAGGCACCTTTTTCATATTTATTTATCCTTGGAGGCTAAGTTCTGTTCGGGAGAAGAGTTACAACCCCGGTCCTTATTTGGTTTAAGGGTTGTAACTCGGCTTCCGGATAGTTCCTAAGCAATCCTACATACATATTGTTGTTCTATTCAGTACTCACACCTATTATACATTTCCTGCTGGTTTTACCCTGTACTTTACATATCCTTGTCTCGTATTTCATTATACTGTCTCTTATAGCTTTTGTCAATTCATATAGAACTGCTGTTGGTGTTTGTACTTGCTCATTTTCCTGACAGAATACCGTTGACAAATTTTACAGATGATTCAGAGGCTGATTGCCCGACCTACTATGGGGTAGAGTCTGACGGACTTGACTTAGACAGTGGCTTAGTGGTAGAGCCACTAGACTTCGCTCATCCCGAGTGGCCTAGTTTAGTTAGGTTTGTCTGGCCTGCGAGCCAGCTAGTACATTTCTGTTGTAGTATCTTTATACTTATATTTTTCTGAGACTCTGGATTTGTGTTTAGCTCTGACTTGTGGATCTTGGACTTATTTCCTGTTTTATCTATCGTATTTCCTTTTCCGTACTATCTACCTTAGTTTGATATATGTGATTGAGACTGTATTGCTTTGTCACCTCCATTCGGAGAGTATATACTATACAGGTACATTTATCTTGTTTAGTCGTAGTATTTACAGACCCTATATACAGCGTTCTATCGTCGATACTGCGGCGTAGGCTAGACGTAACCACGTACTCGTGCCCCTCTTCAGGGTGCGGGTCGTGACACGTTTTTGTGGTGGCCCATGCAGGTCAGTGTCGCAATTAGTGCGATCTCGTAATGGTGCTCGACTTAGAGCGCTAATTACGAGCCTGCGACTAGGACGTAGGATCTAGGGTATGGTAGGAGTTACTCAATCACATTTTAGGAAAAATTTTGATCTTTTGACTACCATGACAACTCTTCTTGCATTTGAATTCAATTGTCCTCCTTTGATAATATCTTATCTTGTGCCATATTGATCTCTTGGGTTCAATTCATCTTCAGGATGACGGTGACTCGTTCTCAGGCGGCAGGGCCTAGTACAGTTCCAGAGAGATCAGATCCGGGAGGTCTTCCACCTCCGGCTACAGGAGTAGCAGTCGAGAGAGCAGTAACCTCAATCCCTGCCCTTCAGGCAGCAGTAGCAGCAGCAGTTCCCGGAGGTCTTCCACCTTCAGCTGGGGGAGCTGCAGTTCAGGGAGCTGCCACATCAGTCCCTGCCCTTCAGGCGGGAGCGGCAGCGACGGTTTCAGGAGGTCTTCCACCTCCAGCAGCGAGACCGTCCATGGTCATCCCTGACATTCTTCTACCGCCGCCTCAGCTACCGACAGATGCTCAGGAGATGATGACCCTTCTGCAGCAGATGCTGCAGACGCAGAGAGCACAGGTAGAGGCACAGCACCGTCAGGCAGAGGTGCTGCGACAGACGATGGAGAACTCACATCAGTTAGCTATGGCAGCAGTAGAGAGAGGTGCACCGGCTACAGTTCAGGGAGCACCAGCACAGCAGCAGGGTCAGGGGAGGCCCGGTACACACCTCCACTTCAGGAAGATGAACCCGGGGGAGTTCAAGGGTACCGAGGGTATCCTATATGCGGATGACTGGCTAGAGGATGTCCAGCGGAGTCTGGAGTTGGCAGAGGTCCCAAGAGGTCTGTGGGTGACGTCTGCAGCGAGCCAATTCTTCGATATAGCGCTGACTTGGTACCGCATGGATCCGCGTGCGTCAGTGAGAGGTTTGTCTTGGGAGGACTTCAGGAAGCTCTTTAAGGAGAAGTTCTATCCAGATGTAGCCTTGACAGCTCTGGAGGGGGAGTTTGCCAGTTTGGTGCAGGGAAACTCGTCGGTGGACGAGTACGCAGCGGAGTTCTTCCGCTTGAGCAGGTTTGCATCCAGTTTGGTTCAGGATGAGGGGTACAAGGCCCGGAAGTTCAGGAGGGGTCTCATTCATGCAGTGCGCACTCGCACATCTGGGCGACGAGACGCGACCTTCGAGCAGATCCTTATGGAAGCTCAGATTGCAGAGGAGGACTTCGGCCTCAGGCCGAAGAGGAGCAGCGACACTCTTGGAGCTAGTTCGAGTACAGGGCCAGCGAAGCGCCCATACTTCCAGCAGAGGCAGTTTCAGCAGCAGCAGCCTCAGTTGCAGTTCTAGCAGGCACCGGCACGTGCCCAGCAGCACCAGGGACAGGGCCAGAGGCAGGCCATCTAGTGTGCTTTCTGTAAGAAGATAGGACACACCAGGGAGTTCTGTAGATTGAGGCTGGGAGTTTGTCTGTTCTGTGGAGCTCCAGATCACCAGATGAGGGACTGTGCTGCCCGTGCAGCCAGACATGCGGGCCAGGATAGAGTGCGGCAGGCTAGAGGAGGCCAGCAGGGGCATGCGTTCGCCATGACAGTTGAGCCCACTCAGGCAGTAGCAGAGCAGATAGCCGGTTCCAATCTTTCGATCTCATTTCCGTATTGCTTCCTCATAAACTGTCTTGAACTTCGATTCTATCTGTTCTTTGCTCGTTGGAAAATTTTGTTCTTGTGATGTGACATTTTCTGAGATAAGTCGTATGGGCTAGGTCACCTCGATTATGAGATTTTAGAATCCTCTAGGGTCATGCTAGCACGCAGAGTGAGGACATATAGTCGGACTATGGACGTATTCCTAGGGTGTGGGAATTTAAGGTTTTCGCTACCAAGCTAGCGGCAATGCAAAAATTTTAAATACCATAATTCTAGAGGTATGTACCATAGTTAAGGACTCTGTGATTATCGTAGCCTTGCTCACTGGCATGACGGAGATTCTGAGTATCATGATTATTGGACAGACGCATACGATTATCAAATTGCATAAATTTTCTATGTTTACCTTGTTTTAAGTTTTTGGATGATTCTTTTAAAGTGGATAGACTTATATTTGAGAGTAACTTTAAATTTTATAAATTTAGTCATTTAATTCCTGCTTCGATTTTTGAGATTTTAATCATTTTGAATTTTTAGCCATGACTTGTGAATTTGAAATTTTACTATTGTTTGGTTTTAATTTCGAGGACGAAATTTTTTAAGGTGGATAGATTTGTCACCCCCAGTTTTCATGAACAGGGGTATTTTGGTAATTTTTCACTTGAAAAATTATTTGGAATTATTTATTTATTATTTGTATTATTTTGGGGTTATTTGAATCGGGTTCGAATTTCAACTCATTCCGACTTGTTTTGACTTGTTTCGGGGACCCGGGGTAGTTTTGACCTTAGCGGGCCCACACACTAGTTAGCCATGGCCCACATGTTAGATATTTTGGTTAGAGACTAGACTAATTATTTTTAGTTAATATTAGTTAGAGATTAGTGGTTTCGGTTTGACTAAACTACCCCCGACTTAACCCTTTTCTATTTTTTAGCTATTTAAACAATAGGAGGGCAAACTTGTAATTAGTCAAAAAGGGGATTTGGACATGTAGTGGCTGGCCACATTATGTAGGGGGTGGGTAGGAGAGAGAAAATCATTTCCATTTGTTCTCATCCACTTCTTCTTCTTCTTCTCCAAAGGTTCCTTCCATTTTTGAGAGCTCACCATTGTTTCATCTCCAAAAATAGGTAATCTCTTCTCTAAATTAGTTTTTCCTCTCATGTAGAATGGTTAGGAACCCATAGGAATGATTCCCATGGTGGTGTCCCCATTAGAGACCATTTTTGTGTCCTTTGGATATTTCTAGGGGTGTCCACATGTAGGTTTGTGTCCCAATAGGAAAAACCCTCTTTTGGACACATGGATATTGTTCTAATATTATTTTTTGTGTTGTTCTTCCATATATTCCAGATTTTTGCACATTTTAGAATGAGTTTATTCAATTATCTAAATGTATCATATTCTTTATATTTGTGTGGTTATATATATATATTTCTATTTATGTATATAGATGTATATATATATATGGCTTATATATATATTGGGGAGTATATGGTGATGTGTTTGTGTGGTTTTGGTGTGTCCTAAGGGACAGCCATGGTCGGCCAAGGATGGGGGGAAATGTTGGTGTTGGTGTTGGTGTTGGTGTTGGTGTTGAGGTTAGTAGTGGTGGTGTTTGTGTGTTTGTTTGTGAGAGTGAAGTAGAGGGATAGATGAGGGGTTTTGAGAGGCTAGAAGGGGGAGGTTGTGCTGTTGAAATCAACAGCTATTAGGGGGCATGACAGCCCCAAAAATCAGCCCCCATTTCCTAAGAACAGCCCCTACAAGTTGCCCCACAAAATCAGTACATAAACCCCTTGAAAACCCATCCAAAATCACTCCAATTTCACCCTTCATAGCCACCAATTCACCTATAGTTATGCCCACTTTTCATGCCCAAATGACAGCCCTATTAACCCCCAAAATCAGTCCCCACTTGTCCAAAAATCTGTCCTTTATTTCCATGTGTGTGTGTGTGTGTTGTGAGATGTGTGTGAGTGTTTTGTGAGGTGTTTTGAGAGTAGTTTAGTATCCTATAGTATAACCTATATCTAAACTAGTAGAAAACCCATTAGGAAACCTATAGAGAAGACTTATAGAATGTGGTGTCATGTGAGGGTGAGTGGTGTTGATGAGTGGGGTAATGAGAAGGGTAAATTCATGATATAGGTAAGGTAATGGGTAAATGGTTAGCATGTGTCATAAGATGGCCTAGATACCTAGGATACCCAAATTTCTTGGTAGGTAAACCTTAGATAGGTTGATGTCTAGCTACCCTAAGGAGCCTAGGCTAGTACCATGGGTATTACGGGGTTTCCTTGGGTTTGGGCAAGGTATCGGAATTTACCTTGGAAGGGTAAATGCTAGTTTTGCCTAGGAATAGGGTAATTGTGTTAGAAGCCTAAGATAGAGTTAGAACTTGATTCCCGTGGTTGGTAATGATCAAATATGGTACTCTAAGACTAGTTTTGACGTCGGTTGACCTTTTTGATCAAAAGTCAACAAAAGTCAACCGAGAGTCAAACTTAGCCTTTAAGCGACCCGATTTGACCGAAACCAACCCAGAGTTGACCAGTTGACTGGAAGTCCATAGTTGGTCAACATTAGACTAGTTTGACCTAGGATTGACCTAGAGTTGACCAGGGTTGACCAGAGTTGACTTTTTGACCAAAGGTCAACTGTAAGTCAACCTTTGATCCCGATTGACCTAGTTTGACTTGGATTGACTCCCAGTGACCTAGTATGACTCAGTTTGACCTAGATTGACCTAGTTTTGACTTAAACTTGCATTCATGGATTATATTAGCTTCCCTTTTCAGTATTTAGTCCTGTTTGACTCATAGTATCTTATCTTAGGTCTGTGATCGCTCTGAGCGTCTGTTCACCCTATCAGCTCAGGACCACAGGCGAGTACATTCACTGATAGTTTTCATTGTCTTGATATCTGCTATATCCGATTCAGTTGTAGTGTCTTACTTGATTCTCAGACACGATATTTCACGAACTAGTATATGTCGAATCCTGTCATGAGATGTTGTTCCCGGATTACTTGGTATATTGGTACATGACTCGATTTGTTACTTGTACTTGTATAGACATGGACTTGGGAGTGGACTGATCACCTGCTCTTAAATCTCGTGTCATGACGTGTTATGACCGGATCCTTTATACTATTCGGGGATGGGGAGTTATTAGTGGTTGTGTGATCAAAATACCCACTTGTTGTTTCACACTTGTACTCGACACTTGTTAATAGCTACTTGAACTTTCCATGGTGACCGGCCTTATCTTCACACTTGTTGTTTCACACTTGTTATTTTTTCGTAGCCGGTCAGATGGAAAGCTTAAACATGTTTCCCAAACCGATCACATGACGCACTAATAATTCAAGGCACCTTTTTCATATTTATTTATCCTAGGAGGCTAAGTTCTGTTCGGGAGAAGAGTTATAACCCCGGTCCTTGTTTGGTTTAAGGGTTGTAACTCGGCTTCCGGATAGTTCCTAAGCAATCCTACATACATATTGTTGTTCTATTCAGTACTCACACCTATTATACATTTCCTGCTGGTTTTACCCTGTACTTTACATATCCTTATCTCGTATTTCATTATACTGTCTCTTATAGCTTTTGTCAATTCATATGGAACTGCTGTTGGTGTTTGTACTTGCTCATTTTTCTGACAGGATACCGTTGACAAATTTTACAGATGATTCAGAGGCTGATTGTCCGACCTACTATGGGGTAGAGTCTGACGGACTTGACTTAGACAGTGGCTTAATTAGTGGTAGAGCCACTAGACTTCGCTCACCCCGAGTAGCCTAGTTTAGTTAGGTTTGTCTGGCCTTTGAGCCAGCTAGTACATTTCTGTTGTAGTATCTTTATACTTATATATTTTCTGAGACTCTGGATTTGTGTTTAGCTCTGACTTGTGGATCTTGGACTTATTTCCTGTTTTATCTATCGTATTTCCTTTTCCGTACTATCTACCTTAGTTTGATATATGTGATTGAGACTGTATTGCTATGTCACCTCCATTCGGAGAGTATATACTATACAGGTACATTTATCTCGTTTAGTCGTAGTATTTACAGACCCTATATACAGCGTTCTACCGCCGATACTGCGGCGTAGGCTGGACGTAACCACGTACTCGTGCCCCTCTTCAGGGTGCGGGTCGTGACATTACTTGTGCTAAAAAACACTTCATAAACTTTCTGTGGTGGCTCCTCTTACTTGTATATGTCTAGCCTTGAGAGAGAGAGGATGCCTTATATAGGCCCTACAGCAACTGTTCGGTTGCCACAAAATTAGGGACGTGGTAAAAACCACCCCGAACATGTAGCAACCGCCCAGAACATTCAAACGCACGTTCTGCTGCAAGTTGCGCCAACTGCGCGCACCCAGCGCTCCCTGCACTCCGCGCACTTAGCCACTTGCGCCAACCTGTGCCAACAAAATGCCACATGAGCCCGAGTCCGAGTCCGAGTCCGAGTCGCTAAGTCCCTACGGGGCTTAGCTCCCATGGAAATAAATTTCCCAAGAGCAAAAAGCATGAATGCTTTAATTGTTGATTTTAGCCTTTTTTCCATTAGAAAAATAACCCCACATGGCAAACCCATGTGCACCTCCACACCACATGTGCATCTCCAATAATAGCAAAGCTAATATATAGAGATACAATCTCTTTGTTTTTTCCGATGTGGGACTAAAGTTTTCTAAGGAAAAAACCAAAACTCCAAGAGTTATGGCTCTTCATGTTGGCTCCAATTGCAACACTTATTTTTCCTTAAGTTAGAGTTAAAAGTCAAAAAAAATGATTTACATTGGGAGATGAGGAAGGAACATTGAAGGGAATGTAATAATGGAGAGAATAATTGAGATAATTAAAAGGGAATAATTATGCAGAGAATAATGAGAAGAGAAAAATTGTGGAGAGAGAAATAATTAATTAAGGGTACAAATGACATTTTATTTTATTTCTTAATAAGTGTGCTTAACTCTAAAACGTCATTTATTTAGAATAGGAGGGAGTAGTAAACAAAATATCTTTAATGCCTTAAAAACTAAATGTGCATGAACCACTTTGAAGAATTTTATAGGGCCAAAAGATCTTAATTTCCGGGATATGTCTCAATTTAGTAGAAGATGGGTAAGGAATATTCAGAAGCAGGTATGAGTCAGAGGGGTTCTCATTTCTTTCAACATTCTACCATGGGCAAATATGGAACATACACTAGACCTGACTCATGCATGCAGCCGAAGTTCAACTCCTTAGTGCAAAAAAGGAAAGGAAAAGAGCTTCCTTGCATGGCTTTTTAACTAATAGTTCTAATTAGATTGATACTTTAGAATTTTACGACATAAAGTTCAAGTTAACACTATTACTTTTGGTAACTCAGAAGAGGAACAATGATGCGTCTTAGGAACGCAATTAGACTATGTATTTCAACTGTGAGTCAAGAAATTAAAGAGTTATTGCCAATAAAGAGTCTTAGGAACGCAATTAGACTTGAAGTAACTAAAGAGTTATTGCCAAATAAAGAGTGGTGATGTTAATTTTTACCAAGTTAAAATGGAGAGGTTTACCTATGAAGTTTTGTATAACAGAATAATGAAATGCTGACTACGTAAGCTGTTACTTCCATAATCAAAATCTTACCTGATCCTACCCTGAGCCCAGAAATAGATATGAACACTATGATCACACAAAAAATTATGAAAGAATCAAGCAAACTATAAGTTCTTTCTTATTTTCAGATTATTAATATTATTATTTATCTTTTTCATTTTAATTGGCTTCTGTAGCTTCATTGCGCATTCCACATTTGCCATTTAATTCACACGTTATGAGATTAGAGGAAATATGTAGCCATAACACTGAAACAATTTTGGTTTACCTTGTTCACAATAATCCAGTTCAGTAGGCAAATTTCTTCAAAGTACCAAAAATACTAGTTATGTTCAAGTGCGCCTTGCACGTAAAAAAATGTTATTAATAAATTAGATAAAAATTTAAATTATATTAACATATTTTAAATATATTTTAATTAGATTTTATTATATATATGTTTTTAAAATTTTGAATATACATTTAGTTAGATAATATCATAATTTATCATGTACTTAGTTTAAATGTAATTTAAAAATTGAATATATTTTATAATTTGTTATATGATAGTTAGAAAACATTTAGAAAAGAAATAAAAATTTTAACAACATACGCTGTAGTTATTTTATTTTCTTTATTTTTTTTAATTATTTAATAGAGGGTATAAATACAACTTGGACAGCTTATTTTTGAACCATTTCGACATTATAATAGCAGAGATGTACGTCAACGTGCATAATGGGCCGGGCAGTCCGAAACCCAGCCTGGGATAGGTCAACGCTTAGGCCCACATACTAAACGGGTCCAACCTGGTAGCTCGGCCCGGACCGGCACGAAAAAAACCCGGTTCAAACCGGTTATGTAAAACTAACAAAATTGGAGTTTAATAATAAATGGGCTTTTATAATATTTAATTGTTTGCTAGTAAGTAAAATAATAATAATAATAATAATAATAATAATTATTATTATTATTATTATTATTATTATATATAAAATTAGTCGATTAAATAGGAAAAACATTTTCATTTATAAATGATTTATTAATCGAACAGACAGTAATTGTTAATTTAATGATTGACTTTTAAATTAATTCAGGCCTATTAGCCAAGCCCACGGTTTCTAGCCCATCACTTAAAACCTTTAGCCCGAAACCCTTTAACCCGAAACCCTTTAACCCGAAACTCATTAACCTAAACCCATCTTCCCGTTCAAACCCACTTCCCAGTCACTCGTAAGATTCGCTCACCTCACCGTAAACCCCCCTCCCCACGTAGCCAACATCTCCCCCCTCACGTATATTTTCTTTCAGAAACCTTTCTTCCTCCACAGAAACCTCCAGAACCTTCGCATTTCTCCTCATTCACAAAAACTCACCTATCTCCACCCACAATCCACCTCTCCCAAATCCGATCGCACTACGACGCTCCCTGCAACACCCCGCCAGATTCAACACCTCTCATGAAGCATTTTCGACGCAACCTGCACGACCCCGACCGGCCAACCACCGTCCGATCGGCCAATCAGCCGGTCGATCGCCTGTGCCAGCCGTCGTGCCCCTGTACGAGTCACCCGTGGCCCGTCGGACTGCCTTCCGCCGTGCCAGCAACAGCCCCGAATGTCTCCCCGTGGCCAGCAGCCGCGCCCCTGCACGCGTTCCCTCGTTGCTAGCTAGCCGTGTCCCGCGCGCCAGCGATCCCGCGCACCTCCCACCCGCCAGCGCCCTAGCCGCGTCCCTGCGCTAGTGCGCGTCCCCCACGTACGCCCGTGCGCCATGCCGATCCCGCTCGCATACCATCCGCGAGTGCTTCCGTCGTTCAGTCGCTTTGAGTGACTCTGAGACTAAAGCCACCCTTCGGTTCTCCTTCATCAACCTTCTCGTAAGTTCTGCCAGAAATCCATTCTATTTTCAGAATAGAAATTAGGCAGAAACCTTAATCCTATCCGACCAGAATTGACAGAATAAAGCTCTGTCAATTTTGGGATGATTAGTTTCCCAATTATTTAATTATTTGATATGTTAATATGATTAATTAATTAGTTGGTAAATGACAGTTAGATTTTTATTAGAATTGCTAGCTAGTAATTATTGGGCCATCGTTGAAATTGTTGGATTAAACATATAATTTTATTAGAATAAAATGTTCTACATAAAATGATTATTTAGTAATCAATATTACTTCTATCTTATTAGAATATAATTTTAAAGTAATATTTAATTATTGTCCTTAGTAAATATTCTAAAATAAATAAAATGATTGTTAAAATAAAAGATTATCGTAATAATCATGGCATTTTAGGTTTAAAGGTTTTTACTAAATATGTTACGTTTATTCTATGTAAATAAAATGCTAACTAGTTTCAAAAGAATTTCCATTACAAAAAGGGGTATTTTGAATATAAGAAATTAATTAAAATATTAGTTCTATTTTTATGAGTAAAAAAACCTATTTATTATTTATTTTAGATAAAATATAGTAATTATCACGTTATTATGATAAATAGTTTTATTTAAAAGTTTGTTTATTCACTAGTTGCTAATTACGAGTATTTTGTTAAAAGCATTAAAAGAGCGTTTTGGATAAATTATTTTTATAAGTCACAAATAAATACTAATTTGTCGCTGTCTTATTATTAATTGAATTCATGAAAATTCCATCTAAGGAAATAATAAGTTTTATTATCTTAGTATAAAAAATGTATTTTTTTTTCTTTTATTCTTACTTAGAGTTTCTCTAAAATACTTTATTACCTTATTATAATTGTTAGTGAATTTAGAGTCTAGATTATTATTGTATTATTATCAAGTTAATTAATTAGAATTATAGTAAACCTTAGACTGGCAACTAAGACATGTTTTACTAATATAGGGTTCAGTTCTGGGCATTAGCTTGAGTATTTGCCTGTCGTCGCCTACAGCACCACAAAACCAACACAAGTTTCATATTATTCAAACTTGTATTTTAGTTGATAATTAAATACGTTGCATCACTAGGATTATATTATGTATCAACACATTGACCCACGAGATCCCTCTCGAATCCAAATTGATTGCTCGAATGATTCATTGACTTGGGGCTGGGGAGTAGTGTTAGCCCCTGTGGTCAAAGCCTCTTATTGCCTCAATGTGGATAGCTGATGTCCTACCTCACTCGGGTTGAGGCCGGACCACTTGTTCATTAGAACACATATTTCCTCCATCTCCAGCTGGCCATGGGATGCTACGTACTCAAAACACTCTTGCTAATTGTAGATTGCATCATTATTGCTTCCTAAAGACTGATTCTTTATTGTTATTTAGAAAAGATAAATTATGTTCTAAAATTGTTTCTTGCATCTTTAGTTGTTTATTAAAATGTTGGATTGGATATAAATATGTTCTTGCTCTCTTCCTAACTAGAGACCAACATTTTTAGGTGACTGCGATGACGAGGAGCTTACTTTTAGTTCTTACTACGGACCTGACCAGGGTTCTGAGGAGATATTTGAACCCGAACAGGGAGCCCATGAATTCTAGATGTACTTTTTGTTTAGTTTCTTTCTCTGTTTTTAAGTTGTAATAAAGGACATGTTATAATAATTCAAATACTTTTTTTGCTTGTGTGGGTGTTCCAGCTAGACATCTTGTTTTAATTTAAATGTTTAAATAAAAATGTTTTAATTTTTGCAGTTTAGAATATTATGCTTGAGTTGATACTAATTGATACAGCTTACTGCCGCTATCTCACTATGGTACAGGCTGGACATGATTCGACTGGACACAGTATCTTGGGATCGGGGTGACATGTTTTCAGTGGTGGCCAATACAGGTCATATTTTGCAAAATTTGGTCTAGTCAACTTACTCTAGACAAACATTTGAGTCCTACATTCTGATCTTAGGTTTAAGAATGACTTTAGGAAAACAGGCTCTAGAAACAATTAGAATACTTAGACTATTTCAACCCGTTACAATGTATGACCGAACTTATCTACTTATATATATATATATATATATATTTTATATATATATATATATATATATATATATATATATTTGCTTACTTATAGTTTTGTAGGTTACCTTGCTTATGTTTGTTACCTAAACCTTCCAGAGGATGGCGAAAGGAAAGACAACCCATTATGGGCCTGCCATCGAAGAGGTTTCATCCTCTGAGCACACCCCTACTCAGGCCCATTCCGACCCCTCTTCGTTGCATCTCACTGATCGTCCTCATGTTGCACGAGCTTCTCGCACTGCTTATACTTCCATAGTGCATGCAGCATCACCTATTCCTCCGGACCACACCACCTCCTGCTATTATAAATTCTCTCGCTGCTCCACCGGTTCCAGTAGACCTCACCGAACTCTTAGGCCTGCTATAAGAAGTTCTTGAGGCCCAGAGGGCCCAAGCTGAAGCCAATCGCGAACAGACCACAATTATGAGAGAGGCCATGGAGGATGCCCATAATGTGTCCATTGCAGCATTAGATTCATCACAGTTCGATCAGAGGCCTGCTCAGGTAATAAGAATTTAAGGTTTTTAGGTTGTATTGGAGAAATTCAAGAAGCAGTTGAAGCGGAAGTTCTTTCCGGAAGTCGTCCTGGAAGCTACGGAGCGGCAATTTCAAGATCTGAAGCAGGGAGATCGCACTATCGAGGAGTATGCAGCCGAGTTCAATCGACTCAGTAGATTTTCCACCCGCTAGGTGGATGACCCAATGGCGCATGCCAAGAAGTTTTGGCACAATTTGCGAGAGGAGATCCGTGCTTTGGTCGTCGCAAATGGTGCGAAGACCTATGATAAGATACTGAAGGTGGCCCAATGTCACGCCCCTCTCCCGTAGGAGCGATCGTCCTCGCTAAGGCGTAATGCCGTATAAGCGTAGATTGCGCTTGTGCAAGGCGGGTTCCATAATGGCCGATTACAGCAGCTGCGACGGGGTCGTCGCAAAGAAGTCCCAAGCAGAGACATTGAATATAACAGCAAAAATTCAGAACAAAACACAAGTCATTCAAAAGATACATTTTATTAATATTGAAACAAGGATTACAATGGACGCAACGCCAAGAATACAAGTCACTCAAGCTCGCTCTCCTTACATTAGAAGTCACTCAGCTCTCTCCCATCTCTTGATACATGTCTTGAACCAGCGGATGCTTTGGAAGGCGATGTCCATACATTATATTCCGTATAAGTCTTGACTCCATACGGGCACACGCTTCTAATCGCCAAGGAACTCCGTACGTCGATGCTTCGAAGCGAGCTCCGAGCTACGAGCTTCTACATGTGCCTGCGCATCAAAACTATATGGGTGTCAATACTCAACTGTACTGGTGGAATGAGCTCCTTGCCCACCCATGCAAAACCAACACGTTCATTTACTTTATTAACATGGTCCCTTTGTATTGTCTTTCTAGTCTTGCCTTAGAATCAGTTTTAGGACAGACGTCTTGGCAAACTTATGTCTGGAAACTATTTCGTGCTTGGAACAACAACGCCAACCCATCAACGTTAACCTATCAAGTCGTGCTTGCCTTTCGGCCCATAGTCAGAGATGCACCTACACGATAGTATCCAATTCCCATGTAACCGTGCTACCTCTTTGAGGCACTGCCTCGCCACTTAGTCTTACTTATACTCGTGTTATGACAGTACGGTCGTGCCTCATATTTTGAGGTCGTGCCCTACAACTCAAGATAAGATAACCAAACTTGTCCTACGGCCCTTTCCGACTTAACCCGAGACCAACTCGACTTGTGGAACTTGCGTAGACAACTCACAATCCTGATGCCACATTCGTACCGAGGCACGGTGTCTACATTGTAGCCAAATCTTAGGCCCAAACATTGTGTTCTGACTGCTCACACATACAACCAGACTCAATCCAAAGGCACACACGCGGTTTGCCTCCCATACCGACCCATCTATATGAACTGGTTACTGGCCCAAGCCATTTTGGACATATAGCCTAGGTGTTTCCTTAATTGGAGCCACGCTCGTGCCTTCACCTAATAAATCGAATGTTTTCTGAGTGGCTATTTTGGCTAACTCCGAAGCAAGTCCCCGCACTATCGGAGTCGGACGGGGCACTACAAAATGGCTATATGTCACTCAGAAAACCGTCCTCCGATTGACTGAGTGGGACATGGCACTACATCATACACCACTCAGAAAAGTTTTGCCCTCAAAACTAACTGAGTACTTACTCATTGACTTATCACCCGACATTCAATGACTCTCGCACGCACACTTCGTCTAGGTGTTTCCTTAATTAGAGCCACGCTCGTTCTTACCGCTAACTTAGTTGTATGGTATACTAACCAATCAACCAACATTCAGGTCCATCTCAAATCAACTATTGCACTCCAACTTTTCATTTCTTCAAAATACTATTTCAAAATCTTCGACACTTTTCTATTCCTCAAGTCTTACTTGAATTCAACGTATCACTTGGTTGGATCGTGCACATATTACAAGCGTCCCCGAAATACATGTATTTCAGCCAAGCCTCGTGATAAAGAATCTGTCATTACCACTCGAGTCAGATCGTGCACCTAGTCAGGCGTCCCTGATATACGTGCATGTCAATCGAGCCTCGCGAGCGGTGCCTCCACAATTCCTATCTCTTTGCGCTGGGTCGTCTGCCAACCACTAGGTTATCTTTTCAATCCAAGGTCGATCGTCAGTATTAGAATCATAGTTCCCAAACAATAATATCAATACTGACCCCATCCTAAGGTCAAACCAAGTTAATAGTACGGAGTTTTCTACCCAAGCTCGTATCACTCTGATTTCTAAACATCGAGCATCGATTTCCTACACACATCCCAATATTCATCGCACAGGGTCTGAGTCATTCAACAAAGCCATCCTACGATAACTCATGTTTCAACCAATTCTTTGACATATCAATATCACTCGTTTTATCAAGCCACTTCGCATAGTCTATCTCTTCGAACACGTTCGACATAAACTGTCTATCAATCCTTCTAAGTCAAGCACGCTACGACACAATTCATCACTAAACCATAACTCACATTTCATATTCTCTAAGTCATTCATCCCAATTTACGTATTCGATCTGTGTATATACACCAAAGTTGCGTCGACCCTGGAAAAGTCGAGTGCATGTATTGAAAATGTGTCGAACAAGAAAGAGTTGAATTCTATAGAGTAAAAGTGAGATGACTATAGATAGGTGTGCTTTCGAGCGATGATGTTATCGTCGATGCGATATTGATGAGCGTGCTAGAAATTTGAGGAATGGTTCGAATAAGAAATTTGAAGAAGTCGATTTTGATTTGAATGATAGTCTTGAGGATTTGTCGAATGACTTCATTCCTGAGTGGTGTATGCGATAGCTTCAGGGATGTCGATCAATCGACTAAGGATACGGTGTGTCGATAAGTCTATCAGCAAGCATCGTACATATGCAAAGCCTTAGATCGAGTACGATTGACCGAGTTGTTGTCTTAAAATTTGATAAGTGGATTCGAACAATCAGAAATAACACGCACAGAACATGCACGGGATTGAGGATTGCGCGAGTATGAAACACAAAGATGATTGAGTAGATAAATCAAATCGAATAAAAGTTAAGGTGTAGCGAACGGATGACTTGATAAAGGAAATCGATAGGATCGTATAGAAAAAGTTAGCACGATGGAAAGATAGCGTGCATAAAAAAGTTGTATTTTAAAGTTACGCAAATGACTCTAAGGATTAGATTGAATGTTGCCCGATGATTTGAGTTAGCAAAGGAATGATGTGAATTAAGGGAATACGTTGGTCGATGACTTAAGATAGACGGATGAACAATACGTAAAATTAGGTTTGAGGAAATTGATATTATGAATGATTCGAGGGATAATGATCGAACTTGAATTTGAATATTGAGGAGGTTATCCAGTCGGACGATAGCATCATTCGTACGACTCAAAATTCGTTGCAAAGGAAGATCGTCAGGTTGCGCATATCATCGATGGTATTGAGGTGTATCAAAGATCGATATACGATAACTCGAGGGCACTCTAATTCGAGGAATAACAATCGTACAAGTGTTATTGTTCTGATGGATTCTATACTTAGGATTTTGATTGAAATAAATATGGATAAAAACAGAAGTGTCTTGATGGTTATACGGATAACCACAACGTTGATATTCTTGTCTTGCGCGAGCGCAACTCTAGCCTCGTACATGCGTTGCGTCGGATTTCGGGTGATCGTTCTGCATGAGCGCTGACATGGTGATTCATGTCGTAGGAATGATCAAACTCAAAAAATTAGGACACGACAACTTTGATTGTCTCGAATAGTTGGTTTGATATGAAAGAAATTCGAGGATGTTTAGACTTGCGATCGATGATTGAGTAAACTTGAGGATTGATTAGATCCAATCTACGTATCGAGAATGAATTAGTCTAGACACAAAACAAGAGTTACGTTCCGATGAGGATGATTATCCCGTAGGAGTGTGCATGGTGATTCATGCCCACCGAGGATAATCTGACTCGCGTGACAGCGGAGCGTAACATATTGTTAAGCTAGACGACCTCATAATCGAATACATGAATTGGGATGAATGACTTAAGGAATATGAAATGTGAATTATGGTTTAGTGATAAATTGTGTCATAGGTTCTTGACTTAGAAGGATTGATAGACAGATTATGTCGAACGTGTTCGAAGAGATAGACTATGCGAAGTGGCTTGATGAAACGAGTGATATTGATATGTCAAGGAATTGGTTGAAACATGAGTTATCGTAGGATGGCTTTGCTGAATGACTCAGACCCTGTGTGATGAATGTTGGAATGTGTGTAAGGAATCGATGCTCGATGTTTAGAAATCGGAGTGATGCGAGCTTGGGTAGAAAACCCCGTACTATCAACTTGATTTGACCTTAGGATGGGGTCAGTGTTGATATTGTTGTTTGGGAACTATAATTCTAATACTGACGATCGACCTTGGATTGAAAAGATAACCTAGTGGTTGGCAGACGACCCAGCGCAAAGAGATAGGAATTGTGGAGGCACCGCTCGCGAGGCTCGATAGACATGCACGTATATCAGGGACGCCTGACTAGGTGCACGATCTGACTCGAGTAGTAATGACAGATTCGTTATCACGAGGCTTGGCTAAAATACATATATTTCGGGGATGCCTGGAATATGTGCACGATCCAACCAAGTGATACGTTGAATTCAAGTAAGACTTGAGGAATGGAAAAGTGTCGAGGATTTTGAAATAGTATTTTGAAGAAATAAAAAGTTGGAGTGCGATAGTTGATTTGAGATGGACCTGAATGTTGGTTGATTGGTTAGTATACCATATGACTAAGTTAGCGGTAAGCACGAGCACGGCTCCAATTAAGGAAACACCTAGGCGAAGTATGCGCACGAGAGTCATTGAATGTCGGATGATAAGTCAATGAGTAAGTACTCAGTTAGTTTTGAGGACGAAACTTTTCTGAATGGTGTATGATGTAGTGCCCCGTCCCACTCAATCAATCGGAGGACGGTTTTTTGAGTGGCATATAGCCATTTTGGACATATAGCCTAGGAGTCGCCTAAACCTAACGGACCATTCTGAGTGGCTAACTCCGAAGCAAGTCCCTGCCCTACCAGTTGCTGTCTACTAGACGGAAGCTGCCTTGCAAATACAAGTAGCGGGCTCCGAAGCAAGACCCCAATCTATCAGCTTCTTTTTACCCAGCTCGGCTATCCCCGTTTCCTCTATGGCCGGATCGGTCCCTTGGCCCAGGCTTTCCGATCCGAAGAAACGGTAAAAACAT
>JANAVB010017827.1:25000-66085 GCA_029216955.1 Iris pallida
ACTTAAGGACAGGCAATTCTAGCTAATTTGACTATTCTGAAAATGTTGGAAATATTTTTTTCAGCATCCGGATACTTTTGCATGTGTTGACTGTTGTGGCTCACTGAGTGGTATAGTATTATCGGTTTTACCAGCACAGGACCTCAGGCAGGTGCACTTTCTGATTGTTTTTTGATTCATAGTAGTTTTTATGTTTCATATTTATACATATATCTTGCTGCTTGTTGACATGCTTGTCACATAGAAATTAGTATCATGGGACTCTACTTACTATATTTTGTGATTATCATGTTTTCGTGTTTCGTAACATGTTCGAGTCCATGAGTACTAGTCGGAACGGGAAATATCTTAGTAGACGTGTGAACTACCCCTTACCCATCCCAATATGTCTGATCTTGACTGATAGCAGCTGCACACGACACGTGCATGGTATTGTATTTACCCCTTAGCCATTCACATGTCGAAAAGGATATTCCAAACCACATAGATAGTTGTCTTTGATTTGTTTCCTGGTTTTCTTCATCGCTTGCCATAACATCAGTTACTTTCTAGTTTTATCTCACATGTGTTATTTTCATGTCTTATGAATTCTATTGTATTTTTGCATTACCGTTGGTTTATGTGCTTGTTCCATTCCTGACTAAAAACCAACATTTTTCAGGTTAGCTGTGACTTCACTTAGTTTTGAAAGGTACGGGTGTACTTGCAGACGAAAACCTAGAAATAGATAGCAGTGGTATCATTTTCATTAACTGTGAGAACCTTGTACTTTCTTCAAAAATATAAATTTTGTAACTGTTGTAATAAATTTAGAAATGTAAATGAGTAGCAAATGTTATATTTTGTGATTTTGAGCATCTTGGCCGTGACAGCGTTCTACCGCCGACTCTGCGGCGTAGGCTGGCTTGGACACATCTCGTATCCAAAAAAGCGGGTGCGGGTCGTGACATCTTCCATGAGTACCTGGACCACTTTGTCATTTTCTTTATCGACGACATTCTGATCTACTCGAAGATCAAAGAAGAATATGAGCAGCACTTACGGATAGTCTTGGAGACACTAAGAAAGGAGAAGCTATATGGTAAGTTGTCCAAGTGCGAGTTCTTCTTAGACAGTATGGACTTTCTCGGCCACGTTGTCACAGGAGAAGGCATATCAGTGGATCCCAAGAAGATAGCTGTCGTAGAGACATGGACGATGCCCAGTTCAGTTATAGAGATCAGAAGCTTCTTGGGCATAGCTGGGTATTACAGGAAGTTTGTGAAAGACTTCGCCAGAATTGCTGAGCCTATGACAAAGCTAACCACAGGAAGAAAGAAAAATTCGTCTGGACTGAGGTATGCCAGGCATCATTTGAGGAATCGAAAAGAAGGTTGACATTATCACCAATATTGTCGCTAGCCTCAGGATCAGGTGGATTCTCCATCTATAGCTTTGCTTCCGGCAAGGGAATGGGATAGGTACTACAGCAGCATGGAAAGGTAATTGCTTATGCTTCTTGGTAGTCATGAAACCATAAGAAGAACTGCCCGACGTTTGACCTAGAGCTAGCAGCGGTCATCTTCGCCTTGAAGATCTAGAAGCACTACCTATACGGCGAAAGGGTAGAGATATACATGTACCACAAAAGTCTCAAGTATGTCTTTACACAAAAGGAGCACGACATGCGCCAGAGGCGATGGCTGGAGCCCATGAAGGATTTTGATATCAATTTCCAGTACCATCCGGGTAAGGCTAACGTAGTTGTTGATGCGCTTAGTCAGTACCCAATGGCTATGTTTCTAACAAAGGACCGACATCTGCTAGAAGACATGGAGAAACTTGGGCTAGAGATTGTGCTACCAGAAGCAGTGATGTTGAAGCTTAAAAAGAAGCTACAGTATAAGGAGTTGACTCGACCATGATGCAATTATAAGTGTAGTCCAACCGAAACAACAAAGTAAAGAAGACTCAATTCCAGGATAAGATACTGTGCAAGCTGAGAGATCGAGTGTTAGCCAAAACACTTGAGGGTTTCTCAATAGCTGGAGTTGGAGCATTAAGACATAGCACAAGACTTTGCGTGTCGACTGATGAATTGAGGAACGAATTGATGCAGGAGGCACATCAGTCGCAGCATTCTATTCATCCAAGAGCAAACAAAATGGACAAAGACATGAGAGTACATGTATGGTGGCTTGGAATGAAAAAAGACATGACCAAATTTATCTCCAAATGCTTGATCTGCCAGCAGGTGAAGGCGGTCCGTCAAAGGCCAACAGGATTGCTACAGCCGCTTCCCATTCTGGAGTGGAAATGGGAGCATATTACCATGGACTTCGTAATTGGATTGCCTAGATCCCAAGGAGGGAAGAATGCAACCTGGATAATTGTGGACAGACTGACCAAGTCTGCCCACTTTATCCCCTTCAAGATTGCTTTATCCTCCGAGAGGTTAGCAGCTCTTTACATGTGGAATATCTACATGCTTCACAGAGTTCCAGTCAGCGTCGTATCAGACAGAGATAGCCGGTTCACCTCACACTACTGGAAGAGTCTGCAGGAAATCTTGGGTACTCAATTAAAATTCAGCACCGCATACCATCCACAGACCGACGGATATTCAGAAAGGACTATCCAGATGCTAAAGGACATATTGAGATCATGCATCTTACAGTTTGAAGGATCATGGGAAGATCATTTATACCTGGTCGAGTCCTCTTATAACTAGCTACTAGGCCAGCATCTGTATGACCCCATTTGAGGCATTGTATGGATGTCGTTGTCATACTTTACTAGCTTGGGAGGACGTAGGAGATCGAGTCAAGATTGGGCAAGAAGTGGTCACTGAGGCTATGGAGAAAATAAAGATGATCAGAGAGACATTGAGGATTGCACAGGACCGCCAAAAGCATTGGATTGACAGTAAATGCCGAACACTGGAGTTCGAGACATGAGACAAAGTCTTTGTTAGGATTTCCCCTACCAAAGGCACTATCAGATTCGGCAGAGCTTGGAAAGCTTAGTCCTAGGCATATCCATTTGAAGTGCTAAGCAGAGTTAGAGAAGTAGCATACAGAGTGGTTCTTCCACCTAACCTCGAGAGCGTGCACAACGTCCTCAACATATCGCAGCTGAGGCACTATATATTAGGCCCGAGCCATATTTTGGATTACTCAGAGCTTGAAATTGGACCAAGTCTCACAGTACCGGAGCAGCCGATAAGGATCTTGGATCGTAGAGAGAAGAAGCTACAAAACACTATGATTTTACTAGTCATAGTGGAGTGGCGTCACAACTCCCCAAGCGAGTCGAACTGGGAGCGAGAGGCTGATATGAGGGAGAAGTATCCTCATCTGTTCTAGGTATGTTCTGAACCTCTTTTAATTACAGGTAGAAATTTTGAGGACAAAATTTTCTAAGGAGGGGAGGTTGAAAGACCCATAAAATTGGAGTTTAATAATAAATGGGCTTTTATAATATTTAATTATTTGCTAGTAAGTAAAATAGTTAGGATGATTATTATTATTATTATTATTATTATTATTATTATTATTATTTTATTATTATTATTATTATTATTATTATTATTATTATTATTATTATTACTATTATTATTGTTATTATTATTATTATTATTATTATTATTATTATTATTATTATTATTATTACTATTACATATATATAATTAGTTGGTTAAATAGGAAAAACATTTTCATCTATAAAAGATTTATTAATCGAATTGATTGTAATTGTTAATTTAATGATTGACTTTTTAGTTAATTCAGGCCCATTAGCCAACACCACGGTTTCTAGCCCATCACTTAAACCCTTTAGCCCGAAATCCTTTAACCAGAAACCTAATAACCTAAACCCATCTGCCCGTTCAAACCCATTCCCCAGTCACTCGTTAAATCCGTTTCCCTCGCCGTAACCCCCCCCCCCCCACGTAGTCAACATCTCTCCCCTCACATACATTTTCTTTCATAAACTTTTCTTCCCCCATAGAAACCTCCAGAGCCTTCACATTTCTCCTCCTTCAAAAAAACTCAACTATCTCCACCCACACTCCAGAGCCTATTAGAATTGCTAGTAATTATCAGGCCATCGTAGAAATTGTTGGATTAAACATATAATTTTATTAGAATAAAATGTTCTACGTAAAATGATTATTCAGTAATTAATATTACTACTATCTTATTAGAATATAATTTTAAAATAATATTTAATTACTATCTTTAGTGAATATTCTAAAATAAATAAAATAATTGTTAAAATAAAAGATTATCGTAATAATCACGGCATTTTAGGTTTAAAGGTTTTTACCAAATACATTACGCTTATTTTACGTAAATAAAATGCTAACTAGTTTCAAAACTATTTCCATTACAAAGGGGTATTTTAAATATAAGAAATTAATTAAAATATTAGTTCTATTTTTATAAGTAAAAAAACTTGTTTATTATTTATTTTAGACAAAATATAGTAATTATCACATTATTATGATAAATAGTTTTATTTAAAGATCGTTTATTCGCTAGTTGCTAATTATGAGTATTTTGTTAAAAGCATTAAAAGAGCGTTCTGGATAAATTATTTTTATAAGTCACAAATAAATACTAATTCGTCACTAATTTATTACTAATTGAATTTATGATAATTCCATCTAAGGATATAATAAATTTTATTATCTTAGTACAAAAAACGTATTTTTCCTTATATTCTCACTTAGAGTTTCTGCAAAATATTTTATTGCCTTATTATAATTATTAGTGAATTAGAGTCTAGATTATTATTGTATTATTAATAAGTTAATTAATTAGAATTATAGCAAACCTTAGACTGAAAACTAAGACATGTTTCACTAACGTATGGTTCAGTTTCAGGTATTAGCTTGAGTATTTACTTGTCGTCACCTACAACACTAGAAAATTAAGGCAAGTTTTATATTATTCAAAGTTGTATTTCACTTGATATTTAAATAAATTGCATCATTAAGATTATATACTGTATCGACACATTGACCCATGGGATCTCTTTCGGATCCAAATTGATTGCTCGATTGATTCATTGACTTGGGTTGGGGAGTAGTGTTAATCCCTGTGGCCAAAGCCCCTTATTGTCTCATTGTGGATAGCTGACGCCCCACCTCACTCGGGCTGAAGTCGGTCCGTGTTCACTAGAACACATATTGCCTCCATCTCCAGCCGGCCACGGGATGCAACACACTCAAAACACTTTTGCTAATTGTATATTGCATCATTATTGCTTCCTAGAGATTTTATTGCTTTACTGATTCTTTATTGTCATTTAGAAAAGATAAATTATGTTTTAAAATTGTTTCTTGTATCTTTAGTTGTTTATTAAAATGCTGGATTGGATATATATGTTCTTGCTCCCCTCCTAACTGGAGACCAACATTTTTAGGTGACTGCGATGATGAGGAGCTTACTTTTAGTTCTTACTACAGACCTGGTCTGGGTTCTGAGGAGATAATTGAACCTGAATAGGGAGCCCAGGAGTGTACTTGCTATTTAGTTTCTTTCTTTGTTTTTAAGTTGTAATAAAGGACAAGTTGTAATAATTCAAATACTTTCTTTGCTTGTGTGGATGTTCCAACTAGACATCTAGTCTTAATTTAAATGTTTAAATAAAAATGTTTTAATTCCCGCAGTTTAGAATGTTGTGCTTGCGTTGTTACTGATTGATACAGCTTACCGCCGCCGTCTCACAATGGTGCGGGCTGGGCAAGATCCGACTGGACCCAATATCTTGGGATCGGGTCGTGACAGGTTCGTCCGCGGTGATTCTGTTGACCCGGTCCGATCCAACGGCCCGGTCAAGGCCCAGTCTGAACCTAAAAAAAAATCAAAAATTTGCTGTTAAAAATACCCTATTCTAATGGCTATTTTTTTAGCCATTTAAGGGGTATTTTGGTCATTTTGATGAAAATTAACAAAATTCCCTTATAAAAACTATATTTAGGGATATTAGGGTATTTTCGCATTCAAAAGTTCTAAGAACGGGACATAAATCATGAAAATTAACCATAATAAATTATCTTCCCTCTTTTACAATATTTAGAAGCAAACCAGTTTCTGAAGATTGAAGTAACAACCTTCTGAAGTCTGAAGTTATAACTTTCTGGATACTGAAGTATAATTTGTCGGAGTCTAAATACAATGTCTGGTTGCTTCAATTTTTGGAGGCTTTTAGTTGACACTTAAAGTAATTCTAATATCAAAAAAATGTTTTTCTTCCTTTCTTATTTTTATTTGCGAATTTCCTTTCCTCTCTCTTTTTTTGTTAGAAAAATAAATTCTTCTGTTTCTTTTTTTATAAAATTTATTTTTTAAATTATGTATGTTATTGGTTCTGACCAGCCTCATGAAGGTGGTTTCGGACAAAACTATGCTTATTATATTAGTTTTTTGATAATAATCTTGTTACAAATTATTATTTTGTACCACTGACACAAGTATCACATCCAGAAGTTAGAAGTATAGCCACTAATGTTACAAACAGGGAGAGAAAAAAAAATTAGTTCTACGAAAAATTTATGAAAAAATATATGTCGCAAATAATGAGGGCATATACTGGTTTTAGATCCAAAAGATCAAAATCAATAAAGATACACAATACAAAAAAAATCAATTTTAGAAGAAAATAATATGGATGGTATTTTTTATTTTAGGATGGTGAAAAAGACATAAAAATATATATCCTATACTTTCTTCTAACGTATCCTATACTTTCTTCTAACATATCATATACTTTATTTTTTAGCACGTGATCTTCTAATGGTCCTAGTGTTCATGGTAGCATCGAAATCTTATTTTAGTACAGGTTTAAGGATGTTAAACAAGATGAGGAGCAGGATGTGTCAGATATTTTAGAAGTCTGCGTCTACGTTCAAGATTTGGTTCATGCGAAAAAATAAACTCTACGCTTAAGATTAAGTTTAAGAGAGAAAACTACCGACATCAATGAGCTGGACTTTTATTCTCTTACTTTGGACGAAGCTACTAGAGGAAGAGCTAAGCAATAAACATGGCTGAAAGTCGGACGACGACGTAAAACAAAAGAAAAGACTATAAATTTTATTACAAATTTTACGGAAATAAAATCTCATTTTTTTGGTTAGTTATAAAACAATGTTATACTATATTTTAATAACGACATTAATAAAATTATTCCAATTTTTCTTCAAAAAAAGGGACAAAAATCATCTTAAAAAAGGACCAGCCTGAACCGGCCCAGCTTAGCCTGGTTTGGCCTACCCCTCCTTCGACCAGCCTGCTTACTCTCTCGGGCTAATCCGGCCCAAACCCGGTCAAACTCGGTCTGCAAGCCAGCCCGGCCCATTACACACCTGAGATGTATGCTGCTTGAAGTATGAGTTTGGGGGAAATCTCTCTGTAGGACCAATTAAGAATATGTACATTAGTAGCAATTTATAAGATTATTTTTCAATCAACATTATGTAATGACCGTGGTTCGCATTACGTATTTTGGTATACATGTACGTATATTGTATGTCTCATTGCATGGTTTATATTGGCATTTCACTTGCTTGGTTCGGCTTGGTTGGCTTGGTTCGGTTTGGATTGTTTTTCATGTGGACCAACCCCACCTAACCCCACTCCCTTTCTTTAATAGCCACCCAACTCCCTCTCTCTCTCCTTATTACTTCTTCTTCCTCAACATTACTCTTTTCATCTACTAGAGAGAGAACCTAGGCAAGTACAGCTTGCTTCATGGAGGAACTCAGTTTTTATTGTTCCATTCTCTTCCTCACGAGATTCTAACACACTTTAATACTTAGCATTTCTAATTTCCATGGTTAAATTTGTGTAAATCTAAGTTTATTATATTTTTGGATTTTTTGGGTTTTGATCTATCTAACCTTATTATTATCTAGTTTTGATGGTTCCATATTGTAGAGAATTTCATTCTGCCCCATTATGACCGATGGAAGTCTGGATTTAGACATTGGATGAAGGATTTATGAAGCTTTGAAGCCATGGATTTCATGACTCTTCTTCTCGGACCAGTGGAGAAGAAGAACAGTCTTCCAGCCGCATGGCAGTACTTGACCGCATAGAATTCATGCGGCAAGTTTCCCCTGGCCGCATGGCAGTAGTTGCCGCATGGCAATATTTGTCGCATGAACTCAATTACCTATAGCCGCATATAACCCGTCCCTTCTCAGCCGCATAAGGCCTTGGCAACTCTCAGCCGCATGGCCTTATTTATCCTTGTCGTATAAGCCCCAGTCTCTTTGCCGTATAGACTTGCATCCCCTTTCAGCCGCATGAGCCTGCATGCTCCTAGCCGCATAAGCCCGCTCTTCCAAGCCGCATACCCATGTTTCCCCTCCTGGCCGCATGAAGTTATTTTCAGCCGTATGGCGTTGCTTCCCCGCAGTCGCATATGTGCTCGTCTTCTCCGTATGGCGTTGCTTTCCCGCAGTCGCATATGCGCCCGTCTTCTCCTAGCCGCATGAACTTACCCTCCTACTGCCACATGAGCGCACATCCTTGCAGCCACATGCACCCGTCCCCTTCCAGCCGTATGGGTTCTGATTCCTATGTCGTATGAGCCCAGTCTCCCCAAGTCGCATATGCCCTTAAAACCCCGACCGCATGAACCCGAGCCGCATGAGCCTGCTGATTTTGGCTGCATGAGTCCAATTATCCCCTGGCCGCATGAACTCATTTTTTTGAGCCGTATGACTCCTCCCCTAGCCTTGCCGCTTTACTATTTTAATTGTTAAATGTATTATGACCCTGTGTGTAACTTGGGTCCCTTGATAGAATGCTTGTACTATGTTATCTTGCACATGTACCATGAACACGACAGTGACCCGTAGTGGTGCACTCTTGACAAGTAACATGACACGATAGTGGCCCGACGTGGCATACTCTTGACAAGTAAACCTGAAATGATATACCTTGATATGACGGCTAACATGACATGACAAGTATGAATGACCTGGACACCGTGGACGATTGTGCTTGTACAAATAAATCAGTATTGTCTTGCATCATGTCTAGGATAGGGATCTCCTGAATACCACGGTCAGGGGTACCTACTGAAATCGACTAAGGCTAATAACTAGAAAATCAAGTAGTCATGGAGAGATTTTCCAACTATAGGCAATCCCGTTATCTGGGTACCCCATCATGGGATTTGTAGCCTACCGTCGAGTAGGGCACATTTCCAGCACATTGTCATGTGTTGCACCCACTAAGCTACTTATGGGTACATGTGTTCCTTGGACGATGTACCCACATGGATTCAATCCCCTAATTGCGTCTGGATAACCTAGATGGTCTGCAGGGCTTGTGGCTGTTGGAATAATCTCATTGCATTTTGCTAGTAACTAGGCCTGTGATAACCCTAGATAGTTAAAGTATTAAACCGTACTCATTGCTTGGCCGTGATTAATTGGATGGAGTTTATCCCAGCTTAGTCTTGTCATGATCCTGTACAAGATTATAGCAGGACTTGATTTCTTGTGCTTACTTATCGATAAATGACGAGAAACCAAGTTCTATTCAGGTGAAGGGTTGCAACCCCGGTCCTTGTTTTGTTTAAGGTTTGTAACCTGGTTATCTGAATAGTCCTATGGTTATCTTATCATATATCGTCATGATTATTTATGCTTACCTTAACAATAATGATCAGGGGACAAGTTTCGTTCAGGCGAAGGGTTACAACCCTGGTCCTTATTTGGTTTAAGGGTTGTAACCTGGCTCCCGGAGCAGTTCTGTGTCCTCTCTTCGTTTATTATCTTGTTTCACCTACGTTATGCTCGTCATGTTTTACCTTACCAACAGTATTTGAGATAGATTTATATTCAGGTGAAGGGTTGCAACCCCGGTCCTTGTTTGGTTTAAGGGTTGCGACCTGGCTACTTGAATAGTTTCCTCGTACTCAATTCTCTATTGTTGCCCTGTTATTATCAGTTTCTTTTATAATTATCTTTAATATTCATTTACTATATACTGGTTTTAGTTTCTAAATGAAGCCTCCTTTGTGGCACTTGCTCTTTCTGGGGTCTGACCCAGCTGGTTTTGTATGGCCAGATATTGGAGCAGCTCCAGGGGATCTACCTACCTTCCAGCCAGATGGTGACCACCAGGCGTAACCCTGGCAATGAGTGGGTTCCTTTTGTTCTCCCACTTTATTGTAAAAATATTATTTTGAGGCGTTTAGCCGACGAGCACGTGTTTAGCTCGTATTGTACCTTTATTTTGATGTCTGCCTATGGGCTATAACATGATTTATAAATCCTAAGGTTGATCATGTATGACTAAAACTCTTGCTAGTCTTGACATTTTGTACGACTAGCTTCATGATCATCTGAATATATAATGTATGGGACGTCTTACTATTGTATATTTGGTGCTCTGACATCTTGTAACTATTATAACTTGCTTGAGATTGGGACAATAGGCTAGTTTATGACCATAGGAGACTGATGGCTTGGAGTTAAACCATCATATATCTAGACAGCCGTGATCGCATAGCGAGGTGGGTTGCACTTCAATATACGCAGCTAGTTATGTATGCCCCCGCTCTCCAGTATTCTGGTTCTGGGGCGTTACATGGTTTAAGTGGTGGCCCATGCAAGTCTTGTAAATCAAGATATGTGAGGGTTTACCGAATAGATATCTCAGTCAGTACTCGCCCTTGATCTATGCTCGTATCCTCTAAATCCCTGAATTCTTGACCTGATCATATGCTTGTGTCGCTGATCTGTCCTAGTCCTTCTTTATTGTTCCCTATGTCGTCTTCTTCAGTGGCATTGTTCCTGGTCCTACCGATCGGCAAGGCGGAGCACCTCCCGTGGACTAGCAACAACCCGGAGATCAAGTCCAGCATTCAGGAGTAGCCTCCAGAGTTATGCCTTCTGAGGGTCAAGAGCCACCAGTTCAGCCTGTCCAGCCTGCAGAGCCTGATGATGGCACCTTGGTGGGTCTCATCAGGACGTTGTTAGCTTCTCAGGATCGTCGAGGAGATTCTTTGCCCTAGGCAGTAGCAGATGCTCTGACCAGAGGAGGTCATCAAGGTAACAGTGCGGCCAACAGCTTCAAGTGCTTGAATCCTCCCTTCTTCGACGGCAGTGAAGATGCTATTGCCGCAGACGCTTGGCTTCAGGATACAGAAGTGATTCTAGAAGCAGCCAGGACCCCAGACAACGAGAAGGTGGCCGTGGTGCGCCTGCAGTTATTGGATCTTACCCGTAGCTGGTGGACGACGCAGGCCGTTAAATTAGTGGCACCCATTGCCTGGAAGGTATTTCGTGAGAGATTCCAGACCAAGTATTTTGATGCTGTAGCTCGGTACGACCTACAGACGAGGTTCACCAATCTGAAGCAGATGGGCAGGACGGTCGATGGATATGCGGCTGAGTTCTCCAGGCTTAGTCGGTTTGCTCCTACCTTGGTAGCGACCGAGTTTGATAGAGCCCAGCGGTTCCAGCAGGGGCTCCATCTAGAGATTTTATTGGCAGTAGAGCAGTTTGAGCATCAGACTTTTGATGCAGTGTTGAGAGCGGCTAGGAAGTACGAGTATACCTCCCAGAGGATCGTGGATAGGACCGGGGGTCGAAAGAGGTCTCATGGCTAGATAAATCAGTCTTCAGCACCAGCCTCGGCAGCTAGGGCTTTGACCATTGGAGCTTCGAGGCGGGCGACCCCAGTAACGTCGGTTCAACATTTAACCTCGACGTACCCTCAGCAGCAAAAGCAGAAGCACTCTTCCGTAGTGGGATGTTCATACTGCGGGAAGCCAGGGCATGTGGTATCAAATTGTCGCAGAGCACAGGATTTGTGCTTGGTTTGTGGTGCCCCGGACCACAGGGTTGGGAACTGCCCCAACAGGGGGAGTTCATCTACATCAATCTTTTCTAGTCCTTCAGTTAGGGGACCAGTTCCAGTACCAGTCCAGCAGCAGCAGCAGTACCCGTTCCTGAGGCTATTGCCGACACAGACCGAGGCATTCCAGCAGTAGAGACCGCAGCAGTACGCCCAAGCCTAAGCCCTGATCCAGAGCAGACAGAGAAGTTTTTAGCAGAGGGGACCCGTACCCGAAGGGCATGGTCAAGTGCTGGCTTTGACCATGGGAGAAGAAGGATTAGCACCAGGTGAGGTGGTGGCAGGTACTATTCTCGTCAACACCTTTTCAGCTTCAGTATTATTTGACTCTTGTGCTTCGCATTGATTTACGTCTGCACGATTTGCGATACGGATAGGACTGGAGCCCGAGTCATTATCAGTAAGGCTCAATATACTTACTGGTAATGAACTTGTGGGAGTAGATAGAGTGTTTTTCCCGTGTCGGATCATAGTTAGCGGTAGAGAATTCTCTGCTAGATTGATAGAGTTTCTGATGGCCGATTATGATGTGGTCTTAGGGATGGATTGGTTGAGAGACCAGTATGCTAGGATAGACTGCCATATTGGCAGGGTTGTTTTTAGCATTCCAGGCGAGCCAGAGTTTTCTTTTTCCCGAGGCGAAGTTGAACCTTCTCCTCTAGTATTGCAGATGGCAGTAGCAGCAGTGCAGTTACTCCGGATAGTCGAGGAGTTTCTAGATGTTTTCCCAGAGGAGCTTCTAGGAATGCCGCCAGAGTGGGAGATCGAGTTCACCATCGACTTGATTCCCGGATCAGCCCGAGTGTCAGAGAGAGTCTACAGGATGGCGCTATCAGAGCTAGAGATATCATACAAGATGATTGATGAACTCAGGACCAAGGGATTCATTCGTATAAGTGGATCACCTTGGGGAGCCCTGATGCTTCTTGTGAAAAAGAAGGATGGTATGTCCAGATTATGTGTAGATTATCGTACCTTGAACTCAGTGACAATCAAGAACAGATACCCTCTCCCGAGGATAGATGATTTGTTTGATCAACTCAAGGGGGGCAGCAGTATTCTCGAAGATCGAATTGCGGTCAGGATACCATCAGTTCAGAGTCAGAGAGTAGGACATCCCGAAAATAGCTTTCAGATCTCGATATGGGCATTGAGAGTTCCTTGTTATGCCATTTGGAGCAACCAATACGCCGGCTGTATTCATGGAACTCATGAATCATATCTTCATGCCATATTTGGATCAGTTCGTGATTGTGTTCATAGATGACAACCTGGTCTACAGTAAGAATGAAGTGGAGCATGAGCAGTATCTCAGAGTTATCCTCCAAATTCTCAGAGAGCACCAGTTGTATGCTAAGTTCAGTAAATACGAGTTCTGGCTAGATCTCATTTCGTACTTGGGTCATATCATCACTAGAGGTGGAGTAGAAGTGGATCCCCAGAAGATCGTGGCTATTGAGACATGGCCAGTACCCAGCACAGTTGCAGAGGTTCGCAGTTTTCTTGGCTTGGCTGGCTACTACCGGCGATTTGTTTTAAACTTTGCTTGAATTTCAGCGCCATTGACCCAGTTGACCCGCAAGGATGTGCAGTTTGCTTGGACAACAGAGTATCAGGATTCTTTTGAGAAGTTGAAGCGAGGTTTGATGACGGCACCCATTCTCACGCTTCCAGATGGGACCGGAGGATTCTCAGTGTATTGTGATGCTTCAGGCAGAGGTTTAGGATGTGTTCTGATGCAGCATGGGAAGGTAATAGCTTATGCGTCACGCCAACTTCGTGATCATGAGAAGAATTACCCAACCTATGACTTGGAGTTGGAAGCAGTAGTGTTTGCACTCAAGCTTTGGAGACACTACCTGTATGGAGATAGGGTGGAGATTTTCACCGACCACAAGAGCCTGAAGTATGTTTTCACCCAGAAGGATCTTAACATGCGTCAGAGGAGATGGCTAGAGTTACTTATGGATTATGATGTCAACCTGCAGTATCATCTTGGGAAGGCCAACGTTGTTACAGATACATTGAGTAGGAGAGCCGGAGTTTATTTCCTAACGGCACAACCAGAGTTGTTAGCAGATCTTCAGAAGATGGGTATTGAAGTTGTCCTTCCTACCAATGTGGCGTTAATGGCCAGCATGCAAGTTCAGTCCAGTATAGTTGAGAGGATCCGGATGGCTCAGTCAGCAGATTCCAAGCTTCAGTGGCTCAGAGCAGAGTGTGCGGCAGGACGAAGACCAAAGTTATGCATTCATAAAGATGGTACAGTTCGATATGGTAAGCGTCTTTGTGTACCCGGTGGAGATTTCAGACAGGAGATCATGGTCGAGGCTCACAGTTCTCAGTATTCTGTTCATCCCAGTGGCACGATGATGTATCGTGATATTCATCAGCACTTTTGGTAGAATGGCATGAAGAGGGAGATAGCCCGGTTTATCTCTCGATGTTTGGTTTGCCAACAAGTTAAAACTGAACATCAGAGGCCGGCTGGGCTTTTTCAGCCCTTGCCGATTCCGAAATAGAAGTGGGAGCATATAACCATGGATTTTGTGACTGGATTACCCAGGTCCCCGGCAGGTAGAGATATTATTTGGGCTATTATAGACAGGCTCACGAAGGTGGCTCACTTTCTCCCATTCAGAGTGGGTCAGTCGACATCTCAGCTAGCAGAGATGTACCTCAGGCAGATCATCAGATTTCACGTGTACCAGTCAGTATCACCTCGGGCAGAGATTCAAGATTTATGTCATACTTTTGGCGCAGCCTGCAAGAGAGTTTGAGAACTCATCTCCAGTTCAGTTCAGCTTATTATTCGCAGACAGATGGTCAGTCAGAGCGTACCATACGAACCTTGGAAGATATGTTGAGATCTTTTACGCTCGACTTCGGTGGTTCATGGGAAGATCACCTATACCTAGTGGAGTTTTCGTATAATAATAGTTTCCTGACCAATATCTAGATGGCACCGTTCGAGGTACTATATGGTAGGAAGTGTCGATCTCCGCTAGCATGGAATGATATTGGACAGAGACAGATGCTCGATCCAGAAATAATTGCTCAGACAGTTGAGGTGGTCAGGAAAGTCAGAGATCATCTTCGAGTTGTCCAAGATCGCCAGCGTCATTAGGCCAATTCTCATCGGTGTCCCCTTGAATTCTCGGTCGGCGACCATGTATTCCTTAGGATCTCGCCTAACCGTGGCGTCATTCGTTTTGGCGTACGAGAAAAGCTTAGTCCTAGGTATATAGGGCCGTTCGATATTCTGGATCGAGTAGGTGATGTATCCTATCATCTCGCTCTTCTGCCGTCGTTACGTGAGGTGCATAACGTGTTCCATGTATCCCAACTACGACGGTATATCCCGAACTCGAGCCACATCCTGGATCATTCGGAATTGGTTGTTGGTACCAACCTTTCGTAGGAGGAGAGGCCCGTGTCTATATTGGACCGGAGAGAGAAGATACTCAAAAACAAGACTATTAGTTTAGTCCGTGTTGCTTGGGGTCATCACTCTTTGGGTGAGTCAACCTGGAAGCGTGAGGATGATATCCGATCGCGATATCCCGACCTGTTTGACTCGTAAGGTATAATATCTTTCTTATGCCTTATGCTCTCAGTTTCGTGCTTGAATGAATGATTGCTTGATTGACTTGTTATAGCTTGTCAGTGATTAGTATAGCTTGTCCTTGCCTCTCTAGCCTCTTAATTAAATTTTGACGATAGAATTCTTTTAAGGTGGGTAGAGTTGTAACGACCGTGGTTCGTATTACGTATTTTGGTATACGTGTACGTATATTGCATGTCGCATTGTATGGTTTATCTTGGCATTTCACTTGCTTGGTTCGGCTTGGTTGGCTTGGTTCGATTTGGATTGGTTTTTCATGTGGACCAACCCCACCTACCCCCACTCCCTTCCTTTAATAGCTACCCAACTCTCCCTCCCCATTACTTCTTCTTCCTCACCATTACTCTCTTCACCTACCAGAGAGAAAGCCTAGGCAAGTGCAGCTTGCTTCATGGAGGAACTCAGTTTTTATTGTTCCATTCTCTTCCTCGCAAGATTCTAACACACTTTAATACTTAGCATTTCTAATTTACATGGTTCAATTTGTGTAGGTCTAAGTTTATTATATTTTTGAATTTTTTGGGTTTTGATTTATCTAACCTTGTTATTATTTAGTTTTGATGGTTCCATGTTGTAGAGAATTTCATTCTGCCCTATTTTGACCTATGGAAGTCTGGATTTAGACCTTGGATGAAGGATTTATGAAGCTTTGAAGCCATGGATTTCATGACTCTTCTTCTCGGACCAGTGGAGAAGAAGAACAGTCTTTCAGCCGCATGGCAGTACTTGACCGTATTGAATTCATGCGGCAAGTTTCCCCTGGCCGTATGGCAGTAGTTGTCGTATGGCAATATTTGCCGCATGAACTCAATTACCCGTAGCCGCATATAACCCGTCCCTTCTCAGCCGCATAAGGCCTTGGCAACTCTCAGCCGCATGGCCTTATTGATCCTTGCCGCATAAGTCCCAATCTCTTTGCCGCATAGACTTGTATCCCCTTCCAGCCGCATGAGCCTGCATGCTCCTAGCCGCATAAGCCCGCTCTTCCGAGCCGCATACCCCTGTTTCCCCTCCTGGCCGCATGAAGTTATTTTCAGCCGTATGGCTTTGCTTTCCCGCAGCCGCATATGCGCCCGTCTTCTCCTAGCCGCATGAGCTTACCCTCCCGTAGCCGCATGAGCACGCATCCTTGCAGCCGAATGCGCCCGCCCTCTTCCAGCCGCATGAGATCTGATTCCTATGCCGCATGAGCCCAGTCTCCCAGAGCCGCATATGCCTTTAAAACCTCGACCGCATAAGCCTGCTGATTTTGGTCGCATGAGCCTAATTACCCCCTGGCCGCATGAACTCTTTTTCCTGAGCCGCATGACTCCTCCCCTAGCCTTGCCCCTTTATTATTTTAATTATTAAATGTATTATGACCCTCTGTGTAACTTGGGTCCCTTGATAGAATGCTTGTACTATGTTATCTTACACTTGTACCATGAACACGACAGTGACCCGTAGTGGTGCACTCTTGACAAGTAACATGACACGATAGTGGCCCGACGTGGTACACTCTTGACAAGTAAACCTGATATGATATACCTTGATATGCTGTTGCTACGGCTAATATGACATGACAAGTATGAATGACCTAGACACCATGAACGATTGTGCTTGTACAAATAAACCAGTATTATCTTGCATCATGTCTAGGATAGGGATCTTCTGAATACCACAGTCAGAGGTACCTACTGAAATCGACTAAGACTAATAACTAGAAAATTCTGTAGTCATGGAGAGATTTCCCAGCTACAGACAATCCCGTTATCTGGGCGCCCTATCATGGGATTTGTAGTCTATCGTCGAATAGGGCACATTTCCAGCACACTGTCATATGTTGCACCTACTAAGCTACTTAAGGGTACATGCGTTCCTTGGACGATGTACCCACATGGATTCAATCTTCCTCCTAATTGTATTTGGATAAGCTGGATGGTCTGCAGGACTTGTGGCTGTTGAAATAATCTCATTGTATTTTACTAGTAACTAGGCCTGTGATAATTCTAGTTAGTTAAAGTATCAAGCCGTACTCATTGCTTGGCCGTGATTGATTGGATGGAGTTTAGTCCAGCTTAGTCTTGTCCTGATACTCTACAAGATTGTAGCAGGACATGATTTCTTGTGCTTACTTATCGATAAATGACGAGAAACCAAGTTCTATTCATGTGAAGGGTTGCAACTCCGGTCCTTGTTTGGTTTAAGGGTTGTAACCTGGTTATCTGAATAGTCCCATGGTTATCTTATCATATATCGTCATGATTATTTTTGCTTACCTTAACAATAATGATCAGGCGACAAGTTCTGTTCAGGCGAAGGGTTACAATCCCGATCCTTGTTTGGTTTAAGGGTTGTAACCTGGCTCCCGGAGCAGTTCTATGTCCTCCCTTCGTTTATTATCTTGTTTCACCCTACGTCATGCTCGTCATGTTTTACTTTACCAATAGTATTTGAGATGGATTTCTATTCAGGTGAAGGGTTGCAACCCCGGTCCTTGTTTGGTTTAAGGGTTGCGACCTGGCTACTTGAATAGTTTCTTCGTACTCAATTCTCTATTGTTGCCCCGTTATTATCAGTTTCTTTTATAATTATCTTTAATATTCATTTACTATATGCTGGTTTTAGTTCCTAAGTGAAGCCTCCTTTGTGGCACTTGCTCTTTCTGGGGTCTGACCGAGCTGGTTTTGTATGGCCAGATATCGGAGCAGCTCCAGGGGATCTACCTATCTTCCAGCCAGATGGTGACCACCAGGCGTAACCCTGGCAACGAGTGGATTTCTTTTGTTCTCCTACTTTATTGTAAAAATATTTTTTAGAGGCATTTAGCCGACGAGCACGTGTTTAGCTCGTATTGCACCTTTATTTACTGTCTGCCTACGGGATGTAACATGATTGACAAATCCTAGGGTTGATCATGTATGACTAAAACTCTAGCTAGTCTTGGTATTTTGTACGACTAGCTTCAAGATCATCCGAATATGTAATATATGGGACGCCTCACTATTGTATATTTGGTGCTCTGACATCTTGTAACTGTTATTACTTGCTTGAGATTGGGACAATAGGCTACCATAGGAGGCTGATGGCTTGTAGTTAAACCCTCTTGTATCTAAACAGCCGTGATCGTATAGCGAGGTGGGTTGTACTTTAATATACGCATACGGCTATGTACGCCCCCGCTCTCCAGTATTCTGGTTCTGGGGCGTTACACATTATTTTCTAATCAATGCCTTAATGGCTGTTTTTATTTGGTTGTTTATTAGATGGTTTTTATATATATATTAAATCCTATTAATTTCTATTAAAACCTATTGTTATCAGGCAGTCAATATATTCTTATAGGTCTTCGTTGTTTAAAAAAAGTGTCAAGAATTTGGTCTTCTTCTTCCAGTAAAAAACCATGAAAGTTTTGCTCCATTCCGTTCCTCCATTTTTTATTCTATCTTCTGGGCAAAATCTAGGTTCCTGTCAATCTTCTCGAGTTGTGTGCGATGACGGGATACCAGCAGGGATTTTACTACTAGGAGCATTCGAAAAAGTCTGCCCATAGACCCGAATTAACTCTTAGGACAGTGCTTCGTGTGCGACTTCCATGGAGGCCGGTAACCTTTAATTTTGTTTATTTTGTTTACTAATTATTAAATAAGAAAAGCAAATATTTACAATAGTCTAAGAGTTAATCATGTGATTATTTTATGTTTTGTTTAATATTTATAAATTTTAATGCATGTAATTTTAGATACTGTTAAAAAATGACGTTATATATTTTTTCCTCCAGTGTCTAATAATTTTCTGTCTAGCAGAATATATTTATTCTGATAGATTTTTTTTGCTTCTTCGTCGGAAATGCCAAATTTGTATATTTACAGATAATCTATTTGAAAAAATGAAAACTTTGCTTCGTAGTTGGAGTTCTAGTAGAAACCAACAACTCCAATGTTTTGAATACAAGTCTTTGTCATCTTTTATGTCCCTGTGTATTATCCCAATTGCAAATATAAGAACGTCCAAGTGTGGACCTTGATACATAAGTTAAAATCGACAGGTACATCATTTGACTTGGAGACAATGGATGGTGGACTATATAGAATTTACAATCATGATCCGCAGTAGTAGCTATACCAGATATCAAACATTTGTGAGTTTGTTGCACCTGGACCAATATAGTCTACACAACCACTTATCTTGCTATCTGAACACTCATTCCGTGACCACTATATCTTTAGAGTGTAGACACAAAGCTATATTTCTGATCTAGATTTTTTTAATTATTAAACCGACAACATGACATCTCATGACATGATAACGGAGTCAACAGTACTGTATTGATTGTGCACGTGTCCTAGTGTTGCTTTTGGATTATTTTGTGTCTGTTATATGTTGACATGATATATGTCTGTGCTCCCTAGTTTAAGAGGTATCAGTAGTCTTTGATTATAGTTTATTATTTTCTTTTGTTCTACATTTATTTTTATATGAAATAAAATTTTACTTTCTTAAATCTAGCTTGTATAATATGACAGAGCAAGAAAAATCTAGTCATTTTAAGGATGAATTTCTTCTGCCTGACAGGTAGTAGCTACGAAGAATGTTATAATATTCTTTTGTATAGTATTTATAAACTCATAGGTTTACTGGTTGACAGTTATGCACTTATTTTCTTATGATTTTTAAGTTCTAAGTTGATATTGGATGGTAAGGAATCTGCCCCTCTTCTATCATGTAATATGCTGGAGTATGATTATGTTCTAGAGTATGATGGTGTAAGAAAAAGAAAAAGAAAAAATTCCTCTTAATAATTGTAATGTTCTTGACAATATTGAATGTTATATTTCTCTGTGTTCAAACTCCTAAAGTTGTCTTCATTCTTCTTGTTTAGTCTTCCAATTTGAAAAGAAAAACAATAGCCCTCCATGACTTGAACTTACGAGTTTTAATTTTTAAAAGCTATTAGTACGTTGCAATTTGTAATGTCTCAAGTAGTTGCATAATGCATATAGATTTTGTTAGAAATTAAAGTTAAATAATTATTTGATATTTGAGCGCTTTATATAATCCTTTCCGTGACATCTTATGATGATTTGTTATTAGCATATATGTTGGCCCATTCCATGGTCACATCCGATTTTAATAATCGACATGAACTTAAGTCAATACACAAAATATACGAACTGCTGCTAACCATTTCAGGACTTGTGAAATCAATATCAACAAGCGTACTACTGCATCATCAAGCACGTAAATCATCAGTCTAAAGCTTACTTTCATTGGAATCCAGTCCGAGTCATTTTATAATTTATTACGTATTTTATCTTTATTGAGTCTAGGATATAAATTGTAAGATCGACTAGGTAATACTAGCTTAGGTTAATCTTAGTCCACTTTTCTATACAGCCTACCTATCCTTATTCCATCTACCAAAAAGTTCTATTCCATTCTGCAACAACTTTTTACAAATGTTTAACATTTTTCCTAGACAGAACTCAAACCGAGTTCGGCCCGAGTTCTATCCGAACTCTGCCCGAGTTCGGTCTGTTTAAATTCAAATATTTATTGCCTCCAAATCGGCATACAACGTTCCTATGCAAAAATTTTGCATCAGAACTCTGCCAAAACTCTGCCCGAGTTCGGTCCTAGGAAACACCTATAAATAGAAGAGTTATTCCAAATCATTCATTCATTCTTCATCTTCTCTTCTCTATTCAATATGTGTTTTTACCCGATCAAAAGTTTTCATATCACACCTACACTCCTCTTAGCCAAAAGCCAGTAATATCTATTTCGATCTAGAGTCTTTTGGTTCTTAAGAGTTGTAAAGAGGTTGTTCAAAGTACAAAAATTATCTCTATTGTGGAGCCGGTCGTGCGCTCGTCACCAAGCACGGTGTTGTGAAGTTGGTCGTGCACTTGTCACCAAGCACGGTGTTATAAGAGACTGCAAGCTCTAAATTAGCTTGTGCCTTAGTGGACATCGAGCAAGAGTACTCGAGACTGGATTAGTCCTCTCAGAGGGATACCAGTATACATCGCTGTGTCACTGAGTTTGATCTCTCTATCTCTTGCTGTATTTATTTACTGTCTCTTATTTACTGTCATAGTTATCTGTTTAATTTTTAAATTGGTGATTATTTTCTGCTGTACTCGCACTCACTCTATTTATCCCCCCTCTAGAGGTGCTCAACGGTCCTACAATATATGTTAACTATAAATTTGGAGCATATGAAACAACTATATTTCAACGGAGAAGTTCAATCCGTTGTTGGGTTAACCTCTTCACTTAGTTTCTCAGGCGACTATATCCTTTTTTTTCTTTTCTTTTTTTCCTTTGGATTAAAGCGATTGGTACAACCAGAGCTAATTTGGTAACAAGCTTACCCTCTTCAAGATCTCATAATACTTACGAATCGAACAACATAAAGATACCTTACTTGTTACAATTCACTATCCCATTTGGCTAGAAATTATTATACTAAATATGGGGTGTCATGATGCATTTTCCTAGTCTTGCATACAAATGAAATAACTTTTCTTTGTTCTATTAGAAACTTTAGTTAACAATTTCTGATACATGTTATTTCAAACTAGTAGTTTTTACATATTGTGACATTATTAAATATTGTTGTATACTTACTAGTATGTCTCATATTGTATATAGTGTAAATGTAAAAAATTGTCACACAAATATTCTGTTAGTGTGCTGATTTTTGTTTTAACAATTTGTTTATGTGGTTTAACACTAATTGATGTAAAATGATAGGAGACAAACATTTATGTTAAATATTTACTTTGATTAAAGAAATATTTTGCTTTGGTTCCAATTATTCTATTTTTGATATTATATGTCTCTCTTAAAAACAAATTTACATATTGCAACTACAACAAATAAATAGAATATTCTATTTGGTGAAAAATTATATTTATTTCATTGAGAAACAATTTCTGAAAATTGTTTTATTTCTTTAAGAACCAATTTATCTTATTTACAACGGTATTTAGCAATAGGTGTATAGATGAAATGGAAAAAAAAATTTACTTCATCAACAATCTAGTTGTGATAAACATTCTAATGCATGAGTAATTTAGTTTGAATTCATTTAGAAACATATATAGTGTGTTTAGTATTCTGATCTAGAATCAAGTATCAATATACATCCGATTTGCTTTTGCATAACATTTATGTGATGCTTCTTTTTCATTTTATTGAGTGAACATTATTATCAATATTATTTTGTGGTTGTTTCCTGGGATACCTAATGTTCACTTATTCTTTGTTACTTAGTACCTTGTGATGCAACATACCCTTGTAGGAGCATCTATCTAACACAGCAATATTGATTGTGAAAAAACTTCAAAAGAAGTCATTATGCCATCGATGCCATCTTTTATAAGTATAACTCTTAAGCACATAATTTTTTTTAATGTTATATACATTAGCCAATGGCTACCTCTTGAATGTTGAATGTTTTGGATTTTTCAAATGTGCTAAACAGTTACAAATTGAGTGCCTTCAATTCTCCACCTGGTTGAGCATTCAATGATTTAATAACAACCATGAAACCTCTTCATGTTAGAATGCTAAGCATGAAATTGATTGTCGAATGGAGAAATAGGAGAAGGAATAATAGTACATTAAACTCAACATCCTACCCTTGATGGATATTTGGTTAGACTTTACTGTTAAGTAGAACATTGTACAAACATGAAAAGCTTTCATTTCTTAGACCACTAGTTTAACACAATACATCATTGACATTTTGTCAAATGTAAGACATGTTATGTTCAAAATTCTGCATGATTGAAATTGTGCAAAATGTATTATTGTGCAAGAATGAACAAGTTTGTACATCATTTCAGTAATATTTCTTGCTAATATGTATAAAATATCTTTTATTTTCATGAAGACAAGATTACTAGAAATACTTTTAACTTTTAGAAAGGAGCAAAATATTTACGGTGACGGTAATACAAAATTATTTTTGTACTCACTTATTATTAACAAGATCTTTGTAATGTTAGGCAGAAGCATTCGAGATTGTGACCTATTAGAAAAGTCTCAAACATGCTAAGGTGAAGGTACATAAAATAAAAGTTCTTTGCTCTATCTTTCTGATATTATTGGATGTTTAGCGAGAATAACGAAACTCTCTCTAAATAACGTATAAAAATAACATATCTTTTGTATTATTATTAAAAAGTCCTGATCGTTTAGAAATGATTATGGTATTTTTTATTATTGTATTAAAATGATGTTATATGATATTTTTGAGACTTTGTCGGTTTGCATGAACCTTAGCTGACCATATAGTCACAATATTAGAATTTCTAGTCAGATAAAGAAATCACAATATTGTTCTGTCATAATATTTAAATTATGTTAGACAAACATTGGTTTGCATATAATCTGTGACATTATAATTCTTTTGAATTTAGTCAAAATAAAATAGTTTAGTGATATTGCAAATTCCAATAATTTTAAAGTTTTAAAAGTTGAGATTATTTTGGGTACAGGTCGAAAGGTTTTTCTTTTGTCAACCTGTTACGCCCCAGTCCCAAAAATTATAAAACCATGCCACGTGACAATGGCCAGCTACGCATTCAAGCGGACTCCAGTCCAACTCGAATACGTATAAGCTGTCGGTGTCCAGGTATTCATAGTATACATCCACAAATTCTACTAAACTACTAAGAAAAACTAGATATGAAGTACTACAGAAAGATGATAAGAAGGCATCAACTGACGATACCTGAAAGAGTAATCCGGAGAAGTAAACCATCAATATCCTATGTCATATCTCATCATATACTTGAAAGAAAATTAGGTCCTCAGTGGGACGTAGCAAGATACATAATATACATGCCAAAATGAAGTACAGTAAATAATATGTGAAGGGAGTGAACATATGGTCCAGGAGCAGGTAACAGGAAAATAGTCAGATGATTAGTAACACTACTACTAAGCAGATCACAGAGTTTTATAGGTCATGAATGCATAGTTTACAATTCCTCAATAATAACACTGTAAAACTTATCATTCTTATTAAAAAAAAAAAATCAACTCATTCTATTCCTCCAAGGGTATCTCTTTGATAAGTATCAATTTGATTTATGGTCTAAGACTTTAAGGGTAAATGTATAACCCACTAATTGTCCAATTCTTACGGGAGATTTAATAACAAATTTTTTTTACTCAGCAATTATCCTCAAAATGAATAATGTGCCAAATATATTCTAAACCATGAACTAGCCCTCATGGTATGCAAGCAACACATCTTTAATCTATCATCAAATTCTTTCTATGCTAAATCCCCAAACCATAAGCATCAGAATTAACTTCTCTAACCATCCACTAATCTACAATGTCATCAATTATCTTTTTATCCCTGATTACAAATAACCACTTTCTTTAGAGGATAGATTTTATTATCCTTTCGTAGGTGATACATGCTAAACCTTGAGGCCCTTAATCCAATTAATTATCATCATCCTTGATTACACTACAGTCAAACACAGTCGACCTATCATACTTAACCTAGAAGTTTCACTCATGCAACTACTAAGGGATCAAGCTACCCAAACATCACAATCATGCCATAATATACTCTAGTTATATGGTATAATCTATCTACAATGGTTTTCTACTACATTCATTAAAAAAATAACAAGGGCCTAAGTCTGGTTTGAGCAATCCATACCCATATCAAACAATGTAAGGGTCAAGCAAGACGAAAAAGATTGTCAAAATATCTCTAAGCACGGTATGAGGCCAAACGAGATGCATGTGATGTAGTCTGGATAAAACTCGAGAACCATATACCTCCGTGTTTATGTCACGTGAAGTTACTACCAAGCTAGTGTGCATCTGGCTGCAAAAACTTTCTGGTTCCATAATACGACGGATGGCTGCAGTGAACACCTGCCACGTTAGATAATACAGGTTCTTGAACTTATCTTGGCTGAATCTATGAAATATTTCAAAACTAACTTTTTGTGAAGTACAAGAGAAGAGGTCAATCAAAATGCACAGGAGGTGGTTCCAGTAGAATTCGAGAAACATATGTAACCATGACGCCATCATCTGAAGTCCTGTCTTGCCAGTATTTCTCTGGCTACAAAAACTCTCAATTCCATAATACAAGGATAAAAATACTTTCTCGAACTTTTTATGGACCCATCCATAAGGCATTTCCAATGATTTACCGAAAAGGAACAAAAAGAACTATTCAAGAGGTCATCAGGGAAGAGTTTAGTCAATTCTTATGAAATATGGAACACAAAAGCAACAATGTCGAGAAAGAAGATGACATGAGAGCAATCATGTTGGAAAGTCCTAGAGAACCTATAATCCTAGTTGTGGATGTATCATCAAATCTTTTTTCTCAATTGGTCACAAGCTCGTAGTAGTACACCTATCCTAAGTACCACTACGACTTCGTACACTTTATGAAGACGAAACCTGCATTGGCCACCACAAAACTATGTCACACCCAATCCTAAAATATGCAGGACCAGGCCACGTGGCAATGGCCAACTACACATTCAAGCGGACTTCAGTCCAACTCGAATGCGCATAAGCTGTCAGTGTCCAGGTATTCAAGGTATACATCCACAAATTCTACTAAACTGCTAAGAAAAACTAGATATGAAGTACTACAGAAAGATGATAAGAAGGCTTCAACTGACGATATCTGAAAGAGTAGTCCGAAGAAGTAAACCCTTAATATCCTATGTCAGATCTCAGCATATACCTGGAAGGAAACCAGGTCTTCAGTGGGACGTAGTAAGATACGTAATATACATGCCAAAATGAAGTAAAATAAATAACATGTGAAGAAAGTAAACATATGGTCAAGGAACAGGTAATAGGAAAATAGTCAGATTATCAGTAATACTACTACTAAGTAAACTATCTAGCCTATATGAAATGCACTTAAGGACAACGTTTGACAGAGATGTCATCTCCAAGGGGTACGTGTGCAGTAGCGCGAGTCACCAACTGCAGCAACATCACTAACTAAGCTATAGTGAGCTCCTTCGTCTAGTGACCGTCCCCCCACCCAATAAGACTGTCCGTGTCGCATCCATGACACGACCATTTCTGACTCTAGAAAATGATAAGTCCAAAAGTCCAGTCAACATGTACACAGAAAATCCATCATCGAGTAAATATCCAATGAATCATAACCGAGTCTCCTATATGCCATACAATGTGAATCTGTAAATAGTGTCTATGCATCCGCAAATACAATCATGGTAGTATACTGATAAGGAACAGGAAAAGTATGTACAGTATATCCAGTGTGATTGACTGATAAGAAATATAAGCATGTAAATACTATAAATCAAGTGATAAGGTATACTTGTATGGAATGTCCAAACTGTGATGAGACTGCAGTACCAAGGTCTCTCCTACTATCCATGAGAACCATACTCCATGCAATTATCTATCAACCCAAATCACAAAAAAAAATATATAACACACTAAAGTATATATATGACGAATAACTCCCACCTAGGGAGCTTGGGTCGTTCTAGTCACCTATTACCATAGGTTACCTAAGGCACATGTAATTATATCGTATAAAACTAGGTCACACAAGTCTCTATAATCATTATTCGCTAATAATAAGAATTATAAGTTGTAGGTTCAAAATATCAAGTCTGCACCTCGTTATTCGTACAGCGAAACCTACGACACGTAAATCAAGACAAGATGATCAATTACAATCTCAACAATCTTATCATGGTGATCCACTTGATCAACTAGTCAATTTTAGCAATATGAGATCACTGGAATCAACTAATCTCAGTTTCGACGCACGTATTTCGAGATACGAACATAACTAAGAATTAATTATAATTAAGTGTGATATATAAAGGAGAATCTATAGACGTCATCGGATGATGAAACAAACATCACCATCATGTCCAGAATGGTCAAATTCGTTAGGATAGCCTACCCATAAGTTCAATTTGAATACATGGGCAAAATAGTAATTTTGGATCAAAATGATATCCGCCGTTGAACCCACTTTGTACTAAAAAATATGCTATGATAAAAGTCCACTAAATCTAACAAAATATATGTCCGCAAATCCATGATGTTGATACAAACCCAACAGTATATACGAAATTGAATTCCGATGAGCCGAACTCGGAATGACCCGTTGATCCGGACATTGGGATTCGGTTTACACGAAAATACATGTCGGGGCCCATGTCCTCCAAACTCAACAAATTATATATGAATTTTAGCCAAAATGAAGCCACGAGTCCACTAGTGGCATCAGATCTAGAATTCGGAGTTCCCGGTTCAAAATTTGAATTTTATAATTTAGAATTTACGGTTTTGAGAGGCCAACTTTGGCGTCGATTTTGACCAACCAAACGACATCCTATGAAGCTAAAATTTTAATGGCATGAAGGTGGTTATAACTGCTATTCAACGGAGTTGGTGATTCGTCAACCGAAACTTTGACGAGGAAGAAATGAATTCACAAAGCTGGCTCCATAAGACTGTCCAAAATATACGCAATTTAAAGGGTCAACTTGGTGGCCGATTTTGATCTATCAAATGATTGATTTAACTGTTAAAATTTTATGTGAGCGAAGGGGCATATAAAAAGATTGAGATAAAAGAATCCGATCGACGATCCAACGGTCGAATTGTCCTAAAAATGTGCCCAAAGTTGTTATCCCGAAATGCGATTTTAGATTTGATTTCGCACGCGTCACGATGGAATTTTGTGCGAAATGCAGGAATAGCCTAGGCTGTGTGTTGAAGAAGAAGGTGGCAGCCATGGGGGGTTCGTCAGGGGTTCGCTGGAGCCATGGGGTTGGTCGCACGGCATCACGGCAATCGTCGTTGCTGCTACGCGTTATTGCACGTACGTGGCCACTGGCCGCTACTGCTATTGCATTTACGGCTGCTATTACGTGCCTGGCGTGCATGTGCAGCATTCGCACCGGCGGTGGCATCGTCGGGGACACCGTGGCCAAGGTAGCACAGGCGATACGGCAACTTTGAGCGGACAACGCTCAGTTGTGGCAATGTTGCTGCCAAGAGGAGGATGGAATGGAAGAAGAAGAAGGAGAAGGAGAGGAGTATGGAGGCTAAGGGTTTCATAGATCATATATGTAGAGGGAGAGAGTCTTGTGCCAATGGTCGCGCATGCCTGCGTTCGTCTGTAGGCGACAGAGAATCACAGACAATAATGTATCTGCCGAGGAGGGGGAGAGATGGTGAATACATAGTGTGTATTCAAAGGCAGGTTTGTTTTCTTTCTAAAAGGAAGGATGTTTAAGTGCAAGTGCAAGTGCATGATTTCATTATGTATTGTTTGTTCCAAGTCATTTCTCCTTGTCCTGTTGTGTCACGACCCGTACCCAGTGTAAGGGCACGAAACGTGGGTACGTCCAGCCTACGTCGCAGTGTCGGCGGTAGAACGCTGTCCTAAGTCACCACATCTAACACAACTAGAATATGCTCTGAAAGGAGAATAATATAATAAGTAAACTCAATCACAACTAAGATAGAAATGAAGATAGGATAATCTCAACAAAGAGTCACAATATAAATAAAAATCCCGGTATAAACCACACCATAATAATATCTCAATACAAACACAGTGTCTCAACAACTAGATAAAGATATAAGTCTAATCTAACTCATGGCAAGTCCTCGGCAACTACTGGATCCTACTGAGGGTCCAGGTCACCTGTGTCAACTAGGCCTGCTCCATAGTAAGTGTCGCAGCAATCCTCATCATCTGTAATATTTCAACAGGTCCAGTCATGACAGAAACGAATATATATCTCTCACACAGATCATAACATGAAAGAAAATATAAAACAAGCTATAGAATAATATACATAAACTGCTGATAAAGAAATAAGCCTGTAAAAGAGAACATGATATATGGAATAGATATATATGATATAATGAGAGAACTGTACTAACTGCGTAGTGGAGAGCATAATCTGGTTATGTAAACTGGCATAGTTTATATATGACTTAAATCTAGTTTGGAGTTGTACATGAAAAGGGTGTAGATCATATAACCAAATAAATACTCTTCCTGCCCCAATCAGTACACAAGGATCTGTCCGGGTTATGTTATTGCATATGAAAGTAGTGTGTCACATGGATAGCTAGTCCACATGCACACTGGGTTATACATGAAGGCTCACATGATCATGAGTGTACATGAATGTCACATGAGTATACATGAATAAATACGAATACAATGAGTAGACGATACACATGATAAAGTATAAGAGCACAATATACCCGATGTATCCGAGGGGATAACATCACATAAAGAGATCCATATAGTACTAATTCGTGATAATATCGTGACAGCAATAAGTAAACTAGTCTATAACAAGTAAATATGTCCAAGCAAGAATGAAACGGTCAGAGAATGTACTCGCCTAGCAATCCAAGCTGCTGATGAGAAAGTGTGACTGAAATGGAGCAATGTAATCCTATTTAAAACAACCACAAGTCACAACAAGGTCTAAAATATCATAAGGAATGCCTATAATGCAATTCTACATGATTCTAGGTCCTTCTAGGTCAAAGTCAACCCTTGGTCAACTCTGATCAAACTTGGTCAAACCTGGTCAACTGAACGTCAACAAGTCTGTTTACTAAGTTTTAGGTCAAGCGCAAGTTTTTAAGTCATTCTAAGTTCGTTTGAGTCGATTTGGATCAAATTTGACCCAAAGTTGACTTTTGTCAATTTGGTCAACTTGTCGGTCGACTCGGCCAATCTAGGCTCCTTGGGTCAATCCTAATCTGACTCAATACTCCCTAGGTCACATTCACAAGCAAACAATTACATATTTATATATATACATTTATTCTAGGTGATATATATACATATATACACATATATAAATATATACATACATACACATATACCTAGCTTGTGAAGAGAGATTGTGTGTGTGTGTGTGTGTGTGAATGAAGAGCTGCTGCTAGGGAGGGTACAATTCTGAGAATAAATGATCATATATACCACTATACAAATATCATATATATATATATACATATATACACAATTTATTTAAAGAGACTTTATATATATATATATATATATATATATATATATATATATATATATATATATATATATATATATATATATATATATATATATATATATTAAATATATATATATATATATATATAAATATATATATATATATATATATATATATATATATATATATATATATATATATATATATATTAAATATATATATATATATATATATATATATATATATATATAAATATATATATATATATATATATATATATATATATATATATATATAAAATCTATTATATACACACACATATATATAAAGGAGAGAAAATATTGGGTTTACAAAGAGAAAAATGAGTTCAGACCTGGGATTGATCTAGCTCGACAAAACTCATCAAAATACATATACATATATATATTTAAAACATATTTATATACATATGTATATATATATATATATATATACATAGGCAATTGGGATATAATTACATATACGATGGAAATGATTGGAAATAAAATAGGGGCTCAAACCCACAAGTCCGGAATCTTAATACCTTCTATAAACTCAGAAATTATGAATCAAAACTCAGCAATTTGAATAATCATCTAACAATTCAATAATACATATATATATAAAACCCGAAAATCAACCCATGCCCAAAATGCAATATACACATTTATAATCCGTGAAACTTGGCAAACACGCAGGTATCTATGTGTGTGACATGTTCGGGTACTCAGGGGGTCGAACCCGTGTCCGTATCGTGTCCACACAGTGAGTATCGGAAAACCCGATACGTGTGTCAAATAAATCTGAGCGAGTTCGATTTCTCACTCGATTTCGAACTGATTCTTGTGAAACTTCGCGTATACATAGGCTAACACGTCTCCGACCTACTAGCCGAATTAGCATATAGCTAAGTGTCATGTCCGACGCACACGAAGCCCGAGTCTACGTGCGGCCTGTGCGCGTGCGCACCGAACAGTGCACAACGTCGTGCACGCGGGATGGCGTGTCTAGGGACTCGTGTGTCACACCACACATGTCGTGGTCGTGTCCTAGGATAGGCTAGGTATAGGGCTACACGTAGGACACCCTGAATCGTGTCCACGTGTCCACACGAGTCGGCACGAATGCCGTGTCAGCGACGGTTGTGCGCGCGTGCGCGTACGTGTACGAACCCGTGCGGTCGCGATTACTCCCTAGAAACGACATGAAATCGAGCAAGGCTTGTGAGCTGACATGTCAGTCATTGTCCCCCTCCTCTACGCCAAGTGTCATGCGGCCACGTAGCCTGTGTCGTACGAAAATAATGTTCCACAGCAGGACACGTGCGCGGCCACGCGTGCAGCATGTTCTTATCTTGTTTGGACACGGACACGAGCCCGATTCATGTCAAAAATATAGGGTCAGGATCCTTATGTCTAGGGCTATCCAAATACATAAATAGATTCAAAAAATAACAAGTTTCGATCCATTGGGTAATTACGTCGAACACCTATGTTGGAACGCTGATACGTATTCGATACGCACATCGAACGGACACGAAATTGAACGAAACTAAACCTACATGTCGAGGGTACCTAGATGCATGCTAAATGAAGAAAAATCAGAAGACATATTGCTAGAACGTGATTTACCTACTGAGAGTCGGAATCTCAATAAAAAGTGACTCCTCGAGCACTCCGACGATCGATTTCTCCCGAGCAAATGCCACCAACTCCTTTCTAGCAGTGCTCCAGCAAGTTCTTCTCCTCCCCACGGTCGTAACGCAATTCGTTTGGCACGAATCAGATGTCGGAAGAGAAAGTTAGGGTTTTGAAGGGGATTGGAAACTAGGGTTTTCTCTTAGATCTAATGGAGGCTATGGGATTCTTCACAAATGAATAGGGGCTGCTAAAATGCTTGGCCGGCCATACTAGAGGGGTATTAGGGTTAGTTTAAGTCATGGGCCAAGCATCCCTAGGTTTCTAAAAGCCCAAAGACAAAAAGCTAAAAAAGCTTATAAGAAAATAGCTTAAAAATTACTAAACAATTCTAGAAAAATAGGTAAAAATTCTAAATTAATTCTAACAAGTCTATAATGAACCTAAATCACATTACTAGATTTCTAACATTGTTGACTAAGGTTATACCATCTAGGTCCTATTAATGCACCAATCAAACGCACAACAATCAATTTAATTTGCAAATAAATAAATAAATAAATATGCACAATACTAAAATACCCATAATTAGAGAAAGTGAGTGTGACAAATCTACTCTCCTTAAAATAATTTTGTCCTCGAAATTAAAGACAAAACTGGATGAATGAGAAGGATAGAAAAATCATATCTCAAGACTGAAAAAGATAAGGATATTGCTCACACATCTCATCCTCCTTCTTCCAGGTAGACTCACCTGGAGAGTGATGCCTCCAAGCTACGAACCAAGGGTATCGTCTGGTTCCTCAGCACCTTGTCCCGTCGATCCAGAATCTCCACAGGCTGCTCTGGATAACTAAGAGTAGGGTCCAACTCGATCTCGGAATGATCCAGTACATGGTTGGGATCCGCCACATACCGTCTTAACTGCGACATATGAAATACATTGTGGACTCCCTCTAATGCAGGGGGCGAGTCCAGTCTGTATGACACGTCACCAACTCTTCCGCTGATAACAAAAGGACCGATGAAACGCGGACTAAGCTTTCTACCTCCACTAAAGCAAATAGTACCACACGTCGGAGATATCCTCAAGAACACCAGATCTCCAACCTAGCACAAACATGGTCTCAACTTAACTAAAATAATCACATGATCAAACAAAATCACAAAACAAACAAGATCCTAATCCTAAGTCTACGCTGTACCTCAAACTGTAAAGGTCTTCGGTGGCTATCGGCCCAATGTCGCTGTCTGTCCTACGCCATGCGAAGTTGATCTCTAATGAGCTTCACCTTCTCGGCTACGTCAACAACCATCCACTACACCAAATCAGGGCTTTTACGGCCTCTTATTTATGGCGCGCATTGGATGTATGCCGCAAATGATATAATATTACGGCACAACATAAATGCGAGCCGTAAATTCTCCTTTTTTGCTTTTTAATACGGCATTCATTTTTTGGGCCGTTAAATGTTATTAATTACGACATACATTTATGCTAACCGTAAATATATAGAGTTCTCACATTATTTTACGGCCTGCGCTGGTAGGCCATTTTATACATAGCCTTTCACAGCCTACCAAATGCACGCCATAAATAATTTCATGCCTATTTAATTAATTTCTCCCCCATCATCTGTTAAAAGTTTCATGCGGAAGGTGAAAAAAACTCCCTCCGAATTCCCAAATAAGGGCTTCAAAGACTTTTTTTGGCGAATCCAAAATCCCTTTTCTTGGCGTCCAAACCCTAAAAACCTAACCTGGAAGAAAACCCTATTTTTCTTGGCGCCTTCAAATTTTCAGCGGTGGACGACCACAAGCGACTGTTCCGTCCGTCCCTTGGAGGTAAGGATTTGTTTCTCCGGTAAGCTCCGGTCCCTTGGAGTTCCCTACGTGTCTTCATCGGCGTAGATAGTTGATCTGGTGGATTCCTTCTCCGAGAAGACCATCTTTCTCGACGAGTCTCCATCGGCAAGCTCTGTTCTGATCAGAAGCATTCATTAACTTTATTGATTTGAGCTTGACTTGGAAGGTGTTCGATCCAATTCCTTAAAGGAGCCACCAGATCCAGTCAGGCAAATCGATGCTATAAGCAGCTCCTCGGCTTGTGGCATTCGTCGATCGATGAGTATTCTCAAAATGTTGTAGTTTCGATCAATTGGATCGGTGTATTCTATCGAATTCTTCTAATCTTTGCCCTATATTTTCTAGGTCAATTTCTGTGCGATCTGGGCGACATAAAGACCATGTGACTCGCTGAGTAAGAAACCATGTTGTCTATATTTTCGATTGCTTTTTCTATTTGTTGGTTCAATGTTTTCTTTGTTTGTAGGTGCTTGAATTTGTCCAAGGCATATCGTTTGATTTCTTTGTATTGATGGTTTTTTTTTGCACATGTGCTTCTAGGTTTTTTTTTGCATCTTCTGTTTGTTGTAACATTTTTTTCGATAGATTTTTGTTCCCTTTGCAATTAAGCAAGTAGTTACAAAGCAATAAGGTTCATGTGTTTGATGTTATCTAGATAGTGCAGTGATATTCTTTTTGTTTCGTAAAATTCTCAAAAATGTTATATTTTTCTTGCGTGTCAACGAGAATTCCCTTAGTACATTCTGTTATTGTTTTAGATTGTTTATGTAATCATTATTGTGTCATTATCGTAAGATGAGTCTTGTTGCTATTTGGCTTTTAACATCATTGTTGCAACGAAACCTTGATCCGTCACCATCCATGGATGACATGAGCGTAGAGGCATGTTTCGAGAGAACTATACACGATTTTCCAGTCCTGACTGGAAACTCTGATAAATGATGTTAGTGGCAGTGGCACACTGGTAGTAGATATGAAGGAATTGGTGACCAAAACAGGAAAGCAGGCTCTGGCAGGTTCATATTAGGAGGGTGCCAATTGACTATGATCACAAAGAAACGGGTGAGATAGGACTTGAGTCGACCGATTCAATTACAGTTACCCGCACTGATTAGTTAACCTTTGGTTTAGTATACGATGATTGATTAATGATTTTCTAACCTATACCTTCTTTTATTAGTTACTGTTATATTTCAGTGAACTTATGACTTCATCTACATCAGGAGAAAATTAGAAAAATAACCTTATGTAAGGTTGGAGGCTGATATTATTTCCCTGTTAACAGACAGTTGCAGATGTACTGCAGCAGTAAACCCCGAAAGTCATTGAGGGTGCTAAGCCAATTGCTTCAGCAATAGTGGAAAAAATTGCATCTTCATATCCTTCGGTGATTGTTGTGTCAGCTGGAGCTCTATTCCTCGCAAACCTTCTCCTTCCACCAGTATGGTCGGTGATCTCTTACAACTTTCGTGGTTATCAAGGTACATTTGTCCATCTAGATTAGTGATTATTCTTTTCCTTCATGATGGATCAATTTAATACCGAATACACTACAAGAAAAGAAGGCTTTCTTGACGGTTAATCTCCGTCAAGAAAGGGTTATCTTGACAGTTGTAAAGCTTGCTTCTTATATGTTACGAAGCTTGCTTCTTATATATTGCTATGGGTGTTGGATATGAAGGGGACTTGGTGGTTCAGTTTTGATTGAATTGGTAGGAATCTCACTCTTGTTGTTCAGTTTAATTAGAGTTAGAACTGGTTTGCTCGACTTAAGTCGGGTCAGGTAAGATCAAGTTAGGCCAAGTCTGTTCTCAGGTTATGCCCGGGTTAATTGCTTATACATGATTGATTAGCTGCATGAACATTCTAGCAAATATGGAAGGGGTATACTTGAACTCTCGTCTATTCTACTTGCAATTGCAAAACTTTGTGTTGGTTTATCAATTGAATCGACAATATCGTACACAGATGATTGTAATTATTTCATGTATATGCTCTTCAAAAAGCATTATATAGTTATTAGTACTTCTTTTATGTATTCTATGAAACACTAGTCTTGTGTAATTCTTATTAGAATTTGTGGTTTCTGTTGTTTTCTAGCTTCTATAATTTTTATGCTGACCACTTTGAAAACATTTTCTTAACTTAGCTTCCTGCGAAAAGTGAGATATATTTATTAAACATTTTTTTCTTAAAATGTCCACTTCTCTAAGTGAACTATCTTTGGTCTTTTTATATGTTATGTAGATGGATCACTGATGGTGCAGATGGATCAGTAGTTTCTCCCTGTCATCAAAATACCGCAAATTCTTTTCTACATTAGATACTTAAAAAAGGCTATGGGCATGCGATATAATCACAATTCGAACCTCTGTAGATAACGGGATATACTTCTCCAACAAGGTTGGGTTGATGTATGTATTAAGATTCCCAACCTCCCGAGATAGTCCACTTCAGCTTTTGCACTTGCTAATTCTTTTCATTGCTTAGGATAAACAATTGGTACCTAAAATGCCTATTTTGTTTATAGATGCCGACAAAATTTGTTGATTTTGACTTCTTTTTCTTACATTGGCCACGAATTATGTGACCCATAACAAAATCTTGAATTAGGTTAGGCTTAGTCTAAATAAATAGGTTTTGAATTCCATTTTTTGTACATTTTCCATTAATTATATGACCCATCCTAAATGTCTCACTAATTTGCTTTTTTGATTTTGTTTTCTTGGTAGTGTTTGATGTCAATCAACTATCTTAAGAAATGCCCATGTTGGACTACTATCTGGCTTAAACCACATTTTCTAGGATTGTATAATCCGCCTATCTCGGGGCATGGCCCCATTCAGTTCCAACATTAGAGCATTCAAAGTCTCATACTAGTTCCTTTTAGTCTTTAATCCCGAGTGATGCAGTTTGTTGAGTCCCACATCGAGTCCTTAATGACTCTGGCAATCTTCTATAAACAGACCATATAGATTGCTCTGTGTGTTGGGCTGCCATTGGCAGAAGTTCAATCACTTTATTTCTTCAATATTTTGGTACTCTTCCCACTTCTCTAAGCCCTTTCAAACTCATTCTTAGTCCACCTATTTATCCTCTTCTCGTTCAAACTCATTTCGTTAAGTATCCTTTGATTTGATACCATACATATAGGCTAATAGGTAGTATCTATTTTTTTAACTCGAGTCATGTCATGTATACCTAAGAAATGGGATTCCAAAACTAGAAAAAGCTGAAACAAATAAAAAAATGATGAGAAAATTATATTAAATCATGTTCCAGTATGTATTTGGAAGTATAGACATAAACTCCAAGAGTTATTGTATCATACAATACAATACTATATGCGATTCACAATACAGTAAGTAAGCAAATCCATGTATTGCAAGTTGACAACCTAGTGTTGCGCGTGAGGTAGAGATTAGATCTCAAAGATGTCCCAGAAATTATCCCGTTGTTCTCTGGTCAATAAATTGAAGTTCCTGTTGCAAATCCTCGTCCCTAATTATCGATCATGATCGATAATTTTTCATAAGAAAAATCTTTCAAAACCTTATATTTCCTTTTTAATCTCAAATTCTTAGAAATTGTGAGCATATATTTTTAGTGCCTTTGTTATTTATTAAATTATGAAATTATTGTTTCACTGCTAAAAATTATTTCTTTAATACACTTAAAATGATGAACAATGCTAAAATTAATTGTTTAGTGCTAGAACTTAGGATCAGATGATGAAGCCGATTTCTAGGGTTCCAAGATTGGGGGTTTACAGGGGAATGTTAAAAACATTCCTAATTGTTATTTTTTTCCCCAACTTCTTGAATTCCACTGACCCTAATTCACACCAGTGTGACAAACACAGAAAATCTGGTATTACACTAGGCTATAAGGTACAGACCAGATAATACAGGCATACTCGATCCCTGTTTACAGGTAAATCACTAAAAATATATATAATTTAAGATAAAGTTGAGGACCTAGCAATCAAAAAGCAAGGCTACAACCACCCAACTGAACTGCTAGGACATAGTGTAATAATAAGACATAAGATGCACGAAGAATTGGTAAAAATAAACAGTAAAACATACTTAAAATTGCAATACTAAGAGGCCAATAAACTCACAGTGATAATATTTTCCAGTTGATCGGGCATCTGTCATGACATTTCCTATCATTTCAGCATATATCTGGGGAAAAAACAAATACGATTAAGAACAACAATACATATAGGAGCCTTAATCCTGGTTGGATAGGTAGCATCGATACTAATTGCGCTAACCCAGGAGGCCATGATATGTCTCCCAATATCATAATGTTCAAGCTTCTCGTCTCATCGATATGTTCTTTCATCTTAGATAATTATCAAGTATACATGGACTTGCAAAATCCTTGCTAACTTGGTGTCAGCTTCTACTACTACTCATGTCCAGAATATCATCCACTTAAACAGGCATGCTAGATAATGTACATATTCACTATTGAAATGTCCACTCAATTACGGTTATTGTAGATTGCCCTAACTTTATAATACGAGTCCATATTGGAGCTGATCTCATGGTTTCCATCCAAGCCTTGGATTCTTCCATATTAGACCTGTAAGTACGAAGTTGTAGAGAGAGTTAATTATAGAAAACCATGCTTAGCTCTCTGCTTGTGCATATACAGACCAAGTATGACTGATTATTATACTTAATATCAGGACTATTAAGTGCACTTGTTACACTGTTGGCTACACTTCAGTAGTTTAGACCACTAAGAATACCAGTCAGTATACAATTAAGCAGGGAAAATTGAAAGCTAATGAATTTTAAGTTCTAGGAAGTTGAATATTTCTGTCAACTATGAGCAGGTAACCGCTGGCTATACAAATATTCATCTTTGACCACTTGAGTATACTGCAGTCATTATAAGAACTGAAGATTAAAAGCAAATGAAATTCCTTTTCGAGTCCTCCCACGTTTCATTAACGATGGTTAACGGAGCAAAGACCCGAGTACAAGATAACTTCTGAAAGGACAAACAGAAAAATAAAAACAAACAAGATATAAACTCTCTAACAAAACCCGAACAATTTGTTGTCTAGTCGAAGCTTGCCGTAGCTAGAATCCATCGCTTTTGTTAACAGAAGTCTTTGATTTATCTTGATATTCCACTTATCTTCGGCTCAACTATATATCCCACTCTGATGATCCAAATTAATATATTTCCAATGGTCACAAGGTTAATAGACAAGTTACCCAGAAAATCGTTTAAAGTAAATAAAATTTGAATTTGAGGGATTGAAAACAACCTAGGGTCTGCAACTCAAGATTTGATTTTTTTTTTCCTGACATGGATGATAAATCTAAAGGAATTCTGGGTTGGCTTATTTTGGTTTAACTTTGCATGGTGAAGATGGAAATATTATCTTAACTTGGGTTGCTTGATGTTGGTAGGTAGCAATCTTGCAAGCTCAGTTGATGCAAGTAAGGGTTCAATTAACTCATGGCATGCCGAATTCTCGTTCCTTTGGCGAGCGATGGCAAGGAAATGTTGCCAGTAACCATCTACCCGAGTCGTATTTGAATATGCAGTGGATGTCTCCGCAGAGCTCTCTTGCTTGTATAGACCCGAGTACCTCAGAAGGGCTGGCAATGCAAGGGAAGGGGGTGTGCTTCAAGGAGGACCTTGCTCGCCAAGTCTGCACCAAGGCAAGAGCACCACAAAATGGGGGAGCTCCACACTTTGTTTTAGTACTGTAATAGGTAGCATGTCATCTCAATTGCGGGGATGCCTGAGATTAAACCTTCACAATTGCTGAATTGATAATTTGTTCGGTCTAAAGCAGGTTGGATAGCTTGACCTATGACTAAAAAAATTTATACACTGCATTGACAGTTTCTCTTGTGTGCTTGTGTTTATTGGCTATTCTCGTGTTTACTCATTACCGTAGTAGCAAGGGTTTTTACTTTGGAACCATAGCTGACTCATTTTTATAACTATAGTTTGTGTTAATATTGTTTTATTTTTTTCAGATAAAGCTTAAAGTAGAGGGAAAGCATGTAGAAAACGAGTTTGTGAGATTAAAGACTTGGGAATCGTTGAAGCCCTTGAAGTGTCCAGTTGTAGTGAGAAAGTGGCTTTCGCTTTTGTAGTAAGAGAGTAACTTTTGATTTGTGCTTAAAGGTTTGAGTCTTGTATTAAGAAATTGACTTTGATATTGGAAATCTTGTTTAAATACGTTTACTTTGTGTTAAGATTCTATCATGTTGTGTCAACTTATTAATGTTTGTGGATTTAGTCCAACTTGTTGGAAGAAAATACTCTTGTGCAGTTAGTTTGATTTCTGTTGGAAATACTGTGAGAACCATATTATATTCATATTTGATTTTGGTTGATTAATTTATATTTGTAGCTATTCAAATCTGGATTTATTTATTTTTTTATAAAAAAATCATAATTACGGCACGCGTTGTGAGTCACAAAATGAAACTCATCAACCCTTTAATAGCCGTCATTTTGAGTCATAAACAGAACATTTACGACCTGCATTTTGGGCTGTTAATGTAAGATTGTACATTTCTGTTTTATGTATTCACGGCTTGCTATGTGTGCCATAAACTGAAGAAATTGAATGCTTTAACGGCCCTCAATTCGAGTCATAAAAGTTAAGTATTTACGGCCTACATTTTCGGCCGTAAATAAGATCCAAAGTTTTCTAACAACTTCATTTACGGCATGCATTTATCTAAGTTACGGCCTAATTTTGCATGCCGTAATTACTCGTACCCTTTTACGGCTGGAGCTTTTACGGCATGACCTTGTGAGCTGTAAAATTAGTTTTATGGCCAAATTGTGGGCGTAAAAGACCTGATTTGGTGTAGTGATCTCAGGTCCCAATAAAGCTCGCTCTCCAACGTCATCCCAAGACAAGGGTGTACGACATCTCCGTCCGTACAGTGCCTCGAATGGTGACATCCCAATCCTGGCCTAAAAACTGTTGTTGAATGCAAACTCCACTAAGTGTAGGTGATCCTCCCAAGATCCTCTAAAATCCAGAACACATGTCC
>JANAVB010017828.1:0-16498 GCA_029216955.1 Iris pallida
ACCGATATTGGGGGTCTCTTTTCCGGTCAATTCGGTAAAAAAAATTGAACGAAAAAGACAAATCAGCGAGGGTTTAAAGCATAACAAGATTGTAAAAGCATGTAAAAGAAGAAAATTATCTATTATATGTAAACCAATCGGTAAGGATGACTACTATTTCATTTAATTTCAAAACTACAAAAAAATAAAACTTGAAATACTTAAAATTATGCCTAAATATAAAAAATATTTTTTAAATGTTAATAATTTATTAATAATTATTTGTTTTCCAATACCAAAAAACCGATACTCCGATCCGAAACCGCCAATACCGATACTCATAGGAATGGTCCGATACCAATACTGCAAACCTTGGTTTCAAGTTCTCAACTTTGTTTTCACTCCAAGGGATAGTTTTATTTTTTAGTTTCAAAACTTTGTTTTCGCTCATAAAACCCTTATTAACTTCTCTACTAATGATAAGTCAACAATCACAATGTGTCAGGATTCCAAAACACCTTTTGCAAAGCAAGTTTCATGGTTTCATTGGGTTTCATTTAGCCCGCCTTGAGACCCAATGAAACCAAGTTTCTTTGGGTTACATATGATTTCAAGTTCCCATAGATGCCCTAAGTGAAAGAGCAGCTGAATATAAGGTACGGACATCCATATATTATCCCACTTGGATGTGACAAAAAGGCAATCAAGTCCTGCTTCACACGGCACAATTTGTGGTTTCAGTTAGTTACACCAGTGATATTAAGGATGATGAGCTCATAAGAAGACACTATGCAACCAAAATGTTTCAAGGTGAATAAGCCACTATGTGACCACAGAGGAACGTGTGAGTAGCTCATGAGAATTGAGCAACAACCACAAGCTCAAGGGTGCATATGCCACTAAATTTTTTGCTAATGGTGAACATAGAATAGAAACACAACCACTAGGTACATTATCATTGTAAACATTACAATTATGGCCCAAACAGATAAAGCAGCAGCCTACTGGAAATTAAGCTGAACTCAATAATTCGATAAGGATTCACGTGAACATACAATAAATATTACCTTATCATGACGATGTACATCATCTATACCTACTGGCAGTAAACTTTCTGCAGTAGTACAACCTGTTTTTTGATGTTGAAATGGTCTTTCTTTATCCATGGGCAATGAGTTTTCGATGCATTAGGTGTATCCGGCTTTCAGTGTTCTAAATGGCGGTCGAGGCGGCCGCCTAGGTGCTAGGCCGCTCTCCGCACCGCTTTTGATGTAGGCGGTGGAGTAGGGGCGCCAGTGGAGGTTTAGCGGCATAGGCGAAGGTGAGGTGGTGTAGGCGGAGGTGAGGCGGCATAGACGGACATCTAGGTGGAGCAATACCGACTAGATGTTTTGGCAAAACACTTAAGCAAGCATTATAGACCTACGGTTCACTTTTACAAGACTGAAACTTCATAAATTTTGTTCTACAACTTAGTCATGCATAAAAACCATTAAAATATACATATTATGAAAAAAAAAAAAACAATGTTAACATAATAAAATGTCCAAAATGTATCAATCGTCTAGGCGGACCCTCTCCACCGCGCACCTGCTTACCGCCGTTTAGAACCTTGCCGTCTTTATGGAAGTTCATTTTTGTGCTAAGCAACCCAGCATACCAGCTGAATGAAAGGCATAAGCACTAAACTATAATGATAAAATGGACACTACAGCAACCATCAAGGAATCTGTATTCTTTCCTACTAAAACAAGGTGTGCCAGAAATATCTTGAAACATATCAAGACATGGAAAGAGATGGAGCCTAGTACAAAAGAAGACAAGACATACTATAGGTGATTGGAACAATACTTAGTAGGGACTTCCGAGTATAACGTGTATAGTATTTGAAGCATGCTACCAAATATTGCTAAAGCACGTACGACTAAAATATCTTAAAGTATTCAAGACCATGATGAATAACTCCAGCTGGTTCTATACATACGACCTGCGATCAAGAAAAGAATGCAGTAGCTAATGATGTGCAGAATGGCCAGCCATGGAACTTCTGCTATTGAATCTAATCCTCCATGAAAACTTGAACATGCAGGCAAATATTGCTTAAACCAATCCTATCTAGTGTATAGCCCATTCCGGGTAAATGGAACTTCACTGTCACTGAATAGGCAATAAATACTGGCAGACATTAAATGAGAAGTAAAATCATGTGACCTTGGCAGCAGCGACAGCAGCTTTTCCCAAGTGTGAACGGAAATCATTAATAACATTTGGCTGCATGAATGGAGTTATCAGAACAATTTTACCCTCAAGACAAATTATAGCAGCAACAAGGTAGGTGAGTTTACTTACTGCCGGGGCTTCTTCAATTATCTTCTGATGCCTCCTCTGCAAGCTGCAATCTCTCTCATATAAATGTATGACATTTCCATGTTTGTCTCCAAACACCTTCAAAGATCATCAAATGCAAAAACAGTCAAACACGAGTCAATTAACCCAGTCAATGACTATCTTCATCATGACCTACAAATTAAATAACGTAACCAGTTTTATATACAAGGCTGCAAATTTGGAAATATGTCATAGGAGATGGCTCGACCAAATATAGTATATCAGAGCTCACTAATAAACATTAGCACGCCTGCCTGGTTTGATTTTAAACCTGATTGGTTATGCAACCAGAAACATTCTTATTGAGTAGTGTAGGTTCAAACTAGTCATCCCGGATGGAACAGAATGAAAAGAGCTACCCTCAGTTAAGGTCTTTGCCACAGCCCCACTCCTAGCTACCTATCCAAAAAAGACACTAAACAGCTAATACTCTCAGTTCATGTACATTACAAACAACCGGAAAGAAAAATTAAATCGCACTGTTAAGGTCTCTGCCACTCCCAACTCTAGAGTGTTGGTGAAGGATGAGGTTATACAATTATATTATTCAACATGCCCTGCAGGTAGAAACCATTTTGTGGATTGAGAACTGGATTTACGCAGCAGCATAATATTTGTAAAATCTGCTTAAAATGCGTGCATGAAGATTGAACCTGGGTTGCTCTAATGCAATGTTAAACTCCACCCTATCGCACCAAAACTCTAGAGTGTTGGTGAGGATGGGCCAAGCACACCACTTCTGGCCAGAGCCAGAAGGACCAGTAGAAATAGAGGGAACCATTGAGCCAAAAGGCCAATAGTGGACCTTATCGTACAAGAGGAAGTCAAGCAGCAGCAAGTAAAGAGCTCATAGGTATCAGAGAACCAAGTGAACTCCCTGAACTCACTCACGAACAATCGCGTCCATATATGGGCTCATATGAACAGTATTAGTCCAACAATTGTCTCAAACTCTGGTTGCAGACCATCATGAATTGATAATGCCTCTGACAACCACAATAAGCAACAAAGGACCTGGCAGCACACTCGTCAGAAAAAAAGGCTCCATAACAGCTAATTGCTCTCAGAGATCAAGAAATTATGTATGGAACTCCCGAATCGAATGATCAGCCTGCCTGGCTGAATGTAACTCTTGTGTAATCTGATACTTGTGTGCATCATCCATCTTGTATACCGTCTTGAGTAATACTGTTGTAGGTGGGTCCACATGTTGGAAGCAGTACTGAAACGAGTTGTTAAGTGTTATATTAGAGTTATTAGTTAATGGGCTTTAGTCCCATATTCCTTAGAATAATAGGAGAGGGGCTAGCCTCTCCTATATTATGTAATCTCTCATCAATAATAAATCATCACATTATTCCAACTCTATATGGTATCAGAGCCAAAACCCTAGCCGTCATCCACCACTCTCCACAAAACCCAAACCCTAATCTACCGCTATTTCTCCCCTCCCCCCTCTTCTAGCCGCCACCTCCCCCCCCCCCCCCTTCTCTCCTCTACTACTGCTCCGCGCACCCTACTGCTGCTGCCGCACCCCACCTCCCCACCTTCCTCACCATCCCCCCCCCACCGCACCCTCCGCTGCTGCTACTACCGCCTTCCTCCCCACCTCCACCCCGCCCCACCCTACTGCTGCTGCCGCCGCACGCCCTCACCCACCCCACGTCAGCCCCTATCGTCCGCACCCCCCTCCTCCATCTCCCCTCCTTTCCATGGCTCAAAACCCTAACCCTTCCACTCTTCCACCTGCCGCCCAACCACTCCAAACTCTAACCTAGTTCCAAAAAAAAAATCGTTGGAATCCTTAGAAGGTAAACATATGATTGTTTGCTAGAACCTCTGACTCTCAATGATCAATTCGAAAATTTAACAAAGAGCAAACATATGGTTTGTTTTGCATGATTCTTTGTTTCTTTCTTGATCTTCACACCAAGATCTAACAGAGGTTAACATAGGTTATCTTTTTATCCTGGCTTGTGATCCACACTCTCTCCTTCCTATGCGCGCGTGCCGGTTCTGGCTCCGTGTTTAGCGCATTGGCAGAGTTTATGTAATTATCCAGTTAGAAAGATCCAATCGATAAGTCGATTCAGGAATTTTGAAAGATGACAGACACTACGGCGAATAGCAGCGCCACTGACACTAGTGTTAGCAACACACTAGTAGGACAAACAGGCACTAGCATAACGATTTCCTCTATTCGACTTGTCGATCGACGGTTGGAAGGACCAGAGGGCTACTCGACATGGAAAAGAAGATCGAGAAGACGCTTCGCGGAATACGGTTGCCTAAACATCTGACTGACAACCCCCCAGCAGAAGATTATCCCATATTTGAACAATGGGAGACAGATAATAGTCGACTGTTTACACAGTTGATGAATTCAATGGAACCATCGGTGGAAGACATGGTTCAGAATACAGACTCCTTGAAAGAGTTATAGAAAGTACTAGCAGCGGCGTTTGATGGAAAACACGATTTGTCTCATAATGACCATTTCTGGACCTTTAAGGCTATGTCTGATGAGATCAACCACGTATTACCACTTACGTCGGATATTAATGAAGTAAGGGCTCAACGTGAGCAACTTCATGTCATGGCTTATCTTGCCTCTCTCCCCGTGACGTGGACTCCGCTCGCTCTCAGATTATTGCTGGATCTGAAGTTCCGTCCATGTTGGAAGCGCATTATCGTGTCCTTCAGACAGCAAAAGTCGTTGAGACCACTCCGGATAATACTCCTGCTAATCGATCTGCTCTTGGTGCAGCTCGTACAGGATTCCCTGGTGGTCCTGGTGGCCAACGTGGTGGCCATTTCTACTGGCAATGTACTAAATCACCTGCTGCTAATATCACAACTGATGCTCCTAATGATGGTGTCCGATCTGTTCAGATGACTTTGGACTCATATACAAAGTTTCTTGATTTCCAGACTCAACGTCATGTGAAGCTTCCACGTCTGGATCTACAGCCGGATACTCAGCAGCGTGCATAGTAAAGCCCAAGCAGTGGGTAATTGACTATGGTGCGTCCTCTCACATGACTGGTGACGCAGGTATGATACATGATTATGTCCCTGTCCGTCGGATTTCTGGCATTACTGTTGCCAATGGAGGTTCCCTGACAGTCTGAGAACGTGGAAGTGCCAGTCTTTCTTCCGGACTGTCACTCAATTCTGTGTTGCTTACACCTATGAACATGTTCAGTTTAATTTCTATTAGTCAACTTACTCGTAAACTGCATTGCGCGGTAATATTTTTTCCTGATGGTTGTGTTTTTCAGGACCTGAAAATTGGAAAGACTATCGGTAAGGAGCATGTGGCTTGAGGCTTGTACCTGTTTAACACACCTTCTTCGGTGGTCTGCGCCAGCGTGAAACTCGATCCTTTCGAGTTACATTGTCAGTTAGGCCATCCATCAACCCAAGTTCTGCAGAAAATATACCCTTCTTTAGATATCCCTACTTCCTTTATTGTGAGCCGTGTAGTTTAGCTAAGCATCATTGGATTCCCTATCCGGTGAGTCAAAATAAAATTTCGCTCCTTTCGAGTTGGTGCATTCTGATGTATGGGAACCTTGTCCGATTGAATCATTAATGGGTTTCAAGTATTTTGTTACTTTTGTTAATGATTACTCACGTGTCACTTTTGTTTATCTGATGAAAAATTGTTCTGAATTGTTTAACATTTGGTGCAATTTTTATGCTGAAATAAAAACACAATTTGGTGTTTCAATCAAAAAAATTCGGAGTGACAATGGCCGTGAGTATTTATCTCGTGATCTCGATAGTCATTTCGCGTAATGACATTCACCAAACTTCTTGTGCGTACACACCACAACAAAATGGTGTGGCCGAGCATAAGAGAATTTATCCAGGGTGCGGTCCCCAAGTTTATCCAGAAGAGAATTTTGTTGTTTCCTAATCAACAACAACAGCCCCCCTTACGGGTACCCTCCCTTACCGAGGCAGTCAACCGGTCTGATGGTCCACATACACCGCTTCAGTCAGCTCCGACGTCACCCACGAACATCGCCACTGGTACCTACAGAGGCCTCCTCCTCTGGCTCTACTGATTCGCCACCACCTGTTCCACCAGCATCTCCACCTGTTCCACCAGCAGACCCCCCTTCTCCCACAGTTCGTCCTCGTCGTGCATGTCGTGATCATCCCTTTTATGTTAACAGCTACAAAGGACTTACAAGTCACACTCAGTCTCTAGTGGCTACTATTGATGGGATTCAGATCCCCAAAAACGCTGAGGAGGCTCTCAAACATCCAGGTTGACGTGCTGCTATGAACGATGAGATAAAGCTCCTAGGAGAATTATACTTGAGACTTAGTCGACTTACCTACTGGTAAACAGGCAGTAGATTGCAAATGGGTGTTCACGATTAAGGTGAAACCGGATGGCACTCTTGATCGACTAAAAGCTCGTCTAGTGGCCAAAGGAAATTCTCAGACATATGGTGAGGATTACTTCGAGACCTTCTCTCCTGTTGCCAAAATGACATGTTCGTGTCTTAATGGCCTTGATTGTTCGCTATGACTGGCCGTTGTGTCAGCTGGATATCAAGAATACTTTTCTCCACGGGGACCTTGATGAAGAAGTATATGTATTGCAACCTCCCGTGTTCGTTGCAAGGGAGGGTAAAGTATGTCATTTTACGAAAGGCCCTCTATGGTCTAAAACAATCATCTCGTGCATGGTTTGGTCGGTTTACACATATTGTTACTCAGTTTGGCATGTGTCAATCAAAGAAAGACCATTCAACCTTCTATCGACACACATCTGCTGGAAGGATACTCCTTGGTGCCTACGTTGATGATATTGTAATCACGGGAGACAACAACCATGGTATTGCAGGCCTCAAGAAGTTTTTGGGTGAACAATTTCAAACCAAGGATATAGGATCCTTGAACTATTTCTTGGACATTGAGGTCACACGGAGTAAGCGGAACATTGTAATGTCCCAGAGAAAGTATGTGCTGGACATATTAAATGATGCAGGCATGATACAAGCCAAGGGAGCAACCTCACCTATGGATCTAGGGGCAAAGTTACTTCCAGACGAAGGGGTCCTGATGACCAATCCAGATCAATACCGTCGAGTAGTTGAAAAACTCAACTACTTGGCGGTCATGACTCGTTCGGACATTTCTTTTGCAGTGAGTGTTGCAAGTAGATTTATGGTTTCTCCAAGAGTTTCACACTGGCAGGCAGTTCTCAGAATCCTGTGTTATCTAGTCAAGAATCCAGGAAAAGGAATTCGAATGGAGAATAATGGACACACTCGTATTGAGTGTTTTACTGATGCTGACTAAGGAGCAAGTCTGACAGATAGACGATCTAAATCTGGCTACTCAGTATTTATTGGCGGAAATTTAGTATCATGGAAGAGCAAGAAACAAAGTGTGATAGCACGCTCAAGCTCAGAAGCAAAATATCGAGCTATTGCTCATGGCACATCAGAGTATTATATATGAAACATCTTTTACAAGAACTGTGAGAAGACACAGGATCTCAAGCGGCAGATCTATGGTGTGATAACCAATCTGCTATTCATATTGCCACCAACCCAGTATTTCATGAACAGACGAAGCATATTGATATTGATATCCACTTTGTTCGTGATGAGTATACAAAGGGAGTAATAAAGTTTCAACATGTGAGGACGCCCAGATAGTTATCTCTTCACAAAGCCTCTTTTGGGTCCTCGGGTTCAATTTCTATGTAACAAGCTGGGCATGATTGACATCTACGCTCCAGCTTGAGGGAGGGTGTTAAGTGTTATATTAGAGTTATTAGTTAATGGACTTTAGTCCCACATTGCTTAGAATAATAGGAGAGGGGCTAGCCTCTCCTATATATATGTAATCTCTCATCAATAATAAATCATCTTATTATTCCAACTCTACACGAGTCAAACTGTTGGAAAATGGAAGGCGAAACAGACTTAATGATAGTATCCATGGCATGATCCTCATCTAGAAACTAGAGCTCCAGGTGGGGCTGGTACGCGACCTCATCCAAAAAAAAAAATCAGCACTCGCATCCCGGATTAGTAAAAAGAAAGTGTCATCAGTGTGTCACCACAACCCAAGACATGTAGGTGATGCTCAAGGGTAAACGTCAAAAATAGTTGGGACCCTCAAGCACAATACGCAAGTGATGCGACAGGTAATGGGTCATTAGACGTCAAGAGAAACAAAAAAGAAAATCAAGAAAACAATCAAGATAGCAACTAGAAAGCATTTACTGACAGGTTGGGCCAACAATACAAACAACTAATCCAGGGTTGCACAAGTGGTGCAGTACCAAAAACAAAAAGCGAGCATTTGTTCTGATTTGACGTGTAACGGACTTGCCATGATGGAGACAAGTGTTTGATCTATAGTTTTAAAGCAAACTGGGAGAGTGAGAGTCTTCTCTCTGTTTCTTGAAAGAATTAAGGCCAGGTTTTTCTCACACCACCACTGCTCGACAACTGGAGATGGAAGACTGGAGTCCTGGCAGTGCTCAATGACGACAAAACCAGAATGGGTCTCGATGATGAGAATGAAGCAGAGCAGCTGTGATGAAGCACAACTGGATCTCGAGGAAGACGAAGACCTCAGTTCACGAGCAAGGAAGATGGTTGGACAAAAAGGAGAGTAAGATTTGGAGAAAAAGACATGGTGGTAGGAGATGCATAGAGAGAGGGATTAGTGAAAGTACAAGGACGTGCTGATGGATTGAAGGAGAGAAGGCAGTAGGTGGAGAGAGAGTGGAAGATATCAGAATAAGATTTTAGAAATAGAGGAGAAAGTACAAAGGAATAGAAGAGTAACCGTCAACATAGGTAAGTGATGGCACACAGATTCATTTAGAGAGAATGTGCATGACAGGAGGCCTCAAGGAAGACTATTAACAGTTTTCCCCATTAGAAACAGGTTACAGTTTCCAGTCACTATATGCTAATTTATTAAAATATCCCAGCCCCTTATTATTAAAATATGGCAACCCATTAGCCTATTGGAATATAGAGAGGACAAAAACGAAATCCTATAGCTTTCTAATGGGATTGTGGAACGAGGATGTGCGGCTAGAACTATAGGGTAGCTGATCAAAAGGAGTATAACTAACATAATCTTTTGAAATAATTTATAGAGAAATTTCTTGAGAACGGCACATTTAACAGGTAGCGGCTGTGTAATAGACAACAAGGTTGCCAAACATATTCATACACATTTAGCAAACTGGGTTGCTACGTACAATTTTCAATAGATTAATTTAGGGGTTCGGAAGACGACAAAGTATACTAGATGAAATCTAATAAATAATAATATATAATAATAATAATAACGCATAGAGCAAAATCCCTATTTTATCAGAAACAGTAAAACATAGTAAAAGAAAAGGAGAGGAAGAAGTTGAGGGATAAAAAGAAAGAAACAGCAAAGAAGATGAGGACAGGAGAAATAGAACTTAGCAAAAACAGTAAGATCGGAGTATAAAGTCAATGAAATTTAATTAATCTCCAGGGTTGCTGGACAAACCAATTTTTTAACATATATATAGGCAAATAAATGAGAATCCTTATATCTAACAAGTAGACTTGGACCTCAATTATTATCAACATGAATACTGAATAGGAATCGTGCAGATATAATTACACATGAACCCATCAAAAAAGTCTCCTCATTGGTCCCTAGAGAGCATTTAAAACCCAACAAACTGTAACCTAAAACCATTAAAACCCAACAAACTGTAACCTAAAATTAAAACTCTTCAAATAACAAATTCCTACTCTTGCCCCCAAACCCACACCAAAACAATATCAAAGGATCTAAAAAACAAGAAAACACTACGATAATAAGAGGTATTGAGGACTTTGATTGAGCACAAAAAGCAACAATCAAAAAGAATAAATGCATGGACTAACAAGAGAACATAGGGAATCAACAGGAGAAGCATGAGTAAAAGAAACAACACAATGTAAAGAAAATGTTCCCATGAGAATTGAGAACTGCAAATTTATATAAAACTGTATCTGATGAGTGATAATGTAGAACACCCTTAAGAACTCAAAAATGATATAGCATACTGTTCTCGACAAACAGATTAAATGAATTTATCAAAAGATAAGTAATTTGGCCACTATTGGCGTTCATGAACTAGTATAAGGATGGTTATTTGGTTAAGTACAATAGATAACCCAAGTGATAATGGAGCACTTTAAAATTACAAGTTCTCAGAGAAGTACCTGGACTTCTACATGCCTTGGTTCAGTTATATTTTCCCAATAAGATGGTACTTATGCCAAAAGAAGCAGCAGCTTCACGTTGTGCTCCCAGAATGGATTCAACTAACTCATTTGGCCCTTGCACTATTCTCATACCCTGGAACAGAATGACAGTAAATTGTCTAATCAGTAGAAAATATTGTCTAGAGGAGTGCTTCCAGGAGGCATGTTTCTATACAAGGAGTATCTTTTAATGAACTTATAAAAGGAGCTTTGATCAAAACAAATATCAATAAACACAACAGCCATCATTCATTCGTTTGTCGATCTACAAGTTTGTGCATGTAAAACTGTATATAAGAATTGATAATATCTATATTACATGGCCGTTAAAGAAGAGTTGTATAGACTACTTAAATCATCCACTTGGACCTCTGCATTAACTATTTTGGCCATTGAACCAATCAGTCATCAACATTTTCAAAGATGCTTCCTCCAGTGGTTCCAAAAGCTTCACATGCTTTGAAGAGAGAACTTTTAAGAATGGAGAAGCTAAATTATGATTCTTTCTTAGTTTATTGTGCATGGCACAGAGGACTCACAATATTCTATTGAAGTAATACTGTAATAGATGCTTAAAAAAAGAATTTGTTAATCCATTTACAAGGAAAGTAGAAAATATCAGATTCGGCAGTAGAGAATAGTTTCTATAATACTTGTGTTCTGTTCTTAGAAACTAGGTAAAATGCATATTAAATTATTAATACTATCATGTCAGAAATAAAAGAGGGAGAAATTCTGAATAAACGGATTAAACAGAACAAGTTTCTGGTGTCTGTTTATATGACAGTTTAAATGAGATTCGATTTCAATATGCACATTTAGAGGAGCAGTAGAAGATAGAGTGATTGAAGCAAAGGATGCAAAACTTGGTGAGATGGGTTCAAATAACAGTAGCAGAAAAACATATAGAAAAGAGAGTCACCATAAAGTCGTATAGCAACTTAAAAGTAGACGTGAAAGAAATTGTCAAAGTGGATACCTTCCCTCCCCCGCCATGTGTGGGCTTTATCAGAATTGGATATCCAATTTTTTCAGCTTCTTCTTTTAACAAGTCAATATCTTGTTGGTCACCATGGTAACCAGGCACAAGTGGTACCCCTGCTGCACCCATGATCCTCTTTGATGCACTAGTAGCAGCTTAATGTCAATATACACATATTAATGATATTCTATAGCAGCCTAAGAAGTAAAATAAAATAATGATAAAAGGAGCAAAAAAAAAAATCATACAATTATATATACCTCTTATCACCCATGTCTCGTATGGCAGATGGTGGAGGCCCAATGAAGGTAAGCCCTTTAGCTTCGCAAAGTTGAGCAAAGTCAGCACTCTCTGACAGAAAACCATAGCCGGGGTGGATAGCCTGATGGTAAATTATATGGAGAATATTATAAAAAAAAGATATTATCTGGAAACGTCCCCACTCAATTACTGCACAGATAACCAAAGTTGGTCAACCCAATGGTTGAAGCCTTGTCCTGAGTTTGAAGCTAGGGGCACAATAATAAAACTGGACCTTTTTCTAAAGAATAAAATTACTATATAGCTAGTTTAGATCAATATCAGTAGTTTCATTGAGCAGTAATATCACTCAGAACTTTAAAATAAAAGGGATCTTCTAAGTAGTTCTCTACAAATAAGTTGAATCATTCATTCTCTATAAAGTATAGAAATGCCGGTGTACTTGAGAGCAAGATGGAAGTGCTTAATTCGTTAGTTTTAACTATATCTTAGGATATAAATGAAAAAAATGCCAGATGGTAAATATTTCGGGGTTATTTCAAAGCAAAACCCAAATTCCAAGGAGTCCTTTCCTATATGTTTGAATTTCAATTTCAGTCCCGCATCAGAAGACGACCAACATCATTTTCGATATGGATCTAGGTCCTTCATAGAGCTAATTGGGATGGGACCTTAGAGCAAGTTCCGCAGTATAGGCCAATACCAATAGCTATCCGACGTATTGTATCATTTTGGCATGTCTTGGATACTGACATTGGGACTCTCCATCCCTGTACTCAGAAAAGAGAAATTAAAATAAAGGGAGAAAAATATGGGAGAAAAAATCAGTGGAGACTATGGTTCGGTCGTGACGAAGACAGACATGCTATATTAAGTTGATAAAACTAATTACCAACACGCTATAACAATACATTTGCCAAGTTGTTTATTTATAAATTCACAATATCCATTCATCTTAAAATTATTTCATTCAAAACCCATCTACTATGGATGTACTTTGTCAAAAGAAAGTAAAAAAAAGATAGTATCTATTGTATACGAAGCAGGGCCAGCCCTGGGCAACGACCAAGGGCCCCAAAACTATAGGGGCACAATTTTTTTTATTAGTTCAGTAGTTGGTCCAAGGGCCCAAAGCCTATATGGGGCCCAAAAAAGTTTTATAACTAATGGTCCAAAGAATATAGTGGGTTCAGATTTGTTATATATTAGTTGATAGTTAATAAAAAAATGGTTTCCAATTAGGGTTGCGGGAAGGGCGACCGACACTTCTTCTTCTCCAATCTCTACTTCTCCATTTCTCAAAAAATATGAAGAGAATTAGAGCCGGAGGTAATGTGTCTCCTTCTCTCTCGAAAAAATAAATTATTCCACAAATTTTCCCTTTTTATTGATGACTCGATCCCTAAATTTTAGTCCCTCTAGAAGGGTACTGACTGGCCAGAGGCCAAAGGATTGCTATCTACGGGTACATGGAGAATGGAAACCTTCAGAACCTCCGCCATGACCTGCCACTGGAGTACAAGCGACCGAGGATTGGAGCACCGACATGGGAAGACGACAACGATGGAGTTCAGAGCATTAAGTGTGAGGGAATGACTACTTGGAGGTTAAGGCATATCACGGGTGCTATCCGTAGATATTGCACATAGATGTGAAGGCCAGTAGCATCTATCTTGATTCCAACTTGAAGCTTGTAGTGTCCCGTCCCTACATCGTGCCCCGTTTCCCGTCCACGGGGTGCACGATAAAGGAACACTGTCGCTATCAATTTAGTCAGAACCGATTGGTCGGGATCGATTGAACGGGAACATTGAATTAAGATGGAATGGTTTCTTCGGAATCAAGTCTCATGTTCAGCGGGTTGCGCCTCGAGGATGGACCTGCGGCTCAGTCGGAAGAGACCTCCCGTTGCTCGGCTTTTCATGCCGCACTTGCTTATTTGGTTTTGGCTTGGTTTTCTGAATGCGTTTTGGTGAATGTTTTCGATGGTTTTCATGTCTTGCGTTATTCAATTTCTCATTTTCTATCGAACTCATTGAATAGCGCAGTGTTCTACCAGTTGCTTGTGCGATTTCAGGTGATCGCGTAGGCAACGTCTAAGCGCAAACCAACTGGTTTCTCGCCTCGATCAACCCAAAGTGAGTGGCTGATCCTCCTTCCCCTCGACCCTCTGGCTTAAATATCATATATACAAAAGGAGATACTTGTCCTTATAGTGTAGAATCAATAAATTGTGGTACGATTCTCACATACACTTGCCGTAGAAGTGCTATAACATGAAACCGATGCATACTTTCTTATGCTATATTTACTATAGATCTGTGCAAAATGAATGAATCGATTAACAAATGTTGCAACGATAAGGCGGGACACATTGGAATCGGCTAAGTTTCTTATGAAAGCGTAGACCATGCTTAAGTAATTTGTTTATACTAGCACAGTCATGGACAACTTGTGCACAAGGGCGAATATTTCTTTGAACGGTCCCGGAGCCACGGGATCGATTCGGCCTAGGAAGAAACACGATAGCTATGCTGGATTATACCGTGGGTATTCGTGCCTTTCTACGGGGCTCGCCACCCGCGCTGAACGTGCTACCGTCTAAACCAAGCTATAAGTCCATGATAGCTTGTTATGCCAGTGACCTCCACAAATATGCACTAGTTTAACTTATGTTATGCAATATGACAGAAAGAACATGGTAAGCTTTATGTTGCACGCTGTGCCGTGGTAAGTTCTAGCATAAATTACCTTGTTTATATTTCGTCAAACTGTTGTATGAAACTGACTAGGAATAGCTAGAAAGATCACTAAAATACGCTGCATGTTTCACCTAAATTCTTGAACCAAATGGGAGCACGGAAATTAATTAGCCACGCACCAGTACACGTGAGCGTACTGATCATCGCTCTCCACAGGTGATCCGACCCCAGATAGCGTGCCAAGAAACTGAAGACGACGCCGCAACATTTTGAAGCCTTTCTAGCGTGCGAAGGCAATTCTCCCACCTTTTGAAGTTCTCGATCAAGACTCATGTCGCATCAACTCTCTCCGATTTCGGGTCTAAGAGAGTGTTTTGTTGCTTATGTATAAAGGGATGTAAATGTATGGAACGACTATCTCATCAACGTTCAATTTGTAATGAAGTCAGTTTGTAAGCCCGCGGCACCTTTGTAATCGAGTCTGTAATATGATGTTCATTATCAATAAAGCAAAGTATCTTCTAAACAAATGTGTTCAATCTACTCTGCGTACTCTCTTTGCTGTTGTGTTTCAGATTACCTTATGAAAGTGTCTTGTGCGAGCGCAAACTAGGCTTATACAGCATCACGCCCGGAGGACGACTATCGATTCTTCGGAATCGGGGTGTGACATAATGGTATCAGAGTACGGCTTTACGTCATTTGGCCTTCTGTTTGAGTCTCGTACCTTTGATCCCACGTCAATGAGATGAGTTGTTCTATACAGTGAGTCTGTAATATTTTCTGAAACTAATATGAGTTGCCTTCATATTCCAGTAGCCGGAGAAGCTGCGGCCGTAAACGAGGAGAGTGCCTCGAGCGGCTCGAGTAGCTCGAGGGTTGAACCCTCGAACGCTCCCATGGAACGGATGTTGTGCATGCTAGAGCCGCAACAACGTTAGACCGAGGCAAACCACGCCGGAATGAGCTCCATCGACAGAATGAGGCACGCCAGACTGAGTTTGAGAACCGATTTGAGGCCCAATTCAAGTTGCAACAGAAGCAGCTTTATACTCTTCAGCAGATAGTCCAGACAGTTGTGGCCAATAACAATCTGCGACGACACATGCCGTGACCGAGCCTGCGGTCTGACCGATTGAAGCCGAACCGGAGGTGCCCGAGCGTCTACCTGCAGCACCAAGAAGTTCCAACTTTGAGGTGTCTAAATTTACGAAGAATTGTCGCACTTCCTTCAACGGTACCGAAGATCCCTCTCTGGCGATCGACTGGTTGGAGGAGCTGGAAGACCATTTCGAACTTCTGGGCGTCGAAGAGTGCAAGAAATTTGCATGTGCTCAACTTTAACTTCGATTGAACGCGCACGACTGGTGGGCCGTGCAAAAACGAGCAATCCGACAGGACGACGAGACAGTGGCGATCTCTTGGGCTACATTCAGAAGGGCGTTCGAAATCGAGTACCTTCCCGCAGTCGTTCAACAAGAAAAGGAGAATGAATTTATGCAGCTGAGGCAGGGGAACATGACGGTGCGGCAATACACAGCAGAATTCAATAAATTAGCCAAATTTGCTGGAGCGTTCGTGCCTACCACGGAGAGTCGCACTCGACGATTCAAAGTTGGTCTGCAGCCCTCTATCTCTGCTCATGTGTCAGTTCCAGAATACAAGACGATGGACGAGTCCCTAAATCACGCTCTCCGTCTTGAGCGCCAATATCCTCCAGCCGCTGCCGACACTGTGCATACATACAATCACAAGCGTCCTAGCCATACGGGAAACAACGTGACCAAACGTCCAAACAACGAGCACCAGGACGGAACACGGGACCTCGCTGTAACATATGTCGTCGATTCGTACACCTAGTCGTCGATTGTGAAGTTTTTGAAGGTGGCTGCTAGAACTGT